>SNQN01009632.1:0-16024 GCA_008642245.1 Bassia scoparia
GAAGAGTTGGAGACCCGCTTGAAATAAGCCATGAACTCCATCGTTCCTGATTTACCCCATGGACCATCACACTTCACTTTGACTTGGCGCTTTTTCATTGTGTTGTGCCTCCTTCTAAGTTATGTGCTTCTCTATCTCTGCCCGAGCAATGCTTGATAGGGTTAATGGATAGCACTCTCAGCCAGAGCTGATCCATTGAACCGATCTCACATTCATCATCCAGACGCAAACTTCAATCAACATTAGGGATGACAATAACACCTTTTGTATTGCAGTTGTGGGTCTGTCCGAGGATAAACCATTGTAGGTCGAAAGTTCTGACCACCAAGAAATTTAACTCCATGTGTCGGCAATTTTCTCTCTGCTCCCATTCGTAGTTTGAGGTTACTATTTCCACATGATGTATCACTCCAACCACCTCAAGCCTTGAGCGGTATGTATCAAACTTAACATCAGCGATTCTTCATCATGCTTCAACTTTTCAGCATTCAATAGTTCTGATTAATGTCGGATGAGTCGTCCCGTGTCTTGAGTATCCTCGAATCCTCTTGTCGACTACTTTTGAGTTCACCACCAACGGATCTCGTGTGGTGTGCATCAACTGTGCCCATCCTTGTCACAATAACTGGAATCGAGAAATTTCTTCTCATTTCGAGGATCACCTTCATGCCGCAATTTTGAACTCCTGACTCGTTCCTTATGTTTTCGTAATGGTTTCCCCCAATTCGAAACCACATAATCATGTGAAACTCAGCCCAACTTCCATTTTGCGGACTAGCTCTCTAGCTTGGCGCGATAGTCTCTATTTCGTCTATGCTATTATAAGAGCTCGTTGGGCAAGGCCCGTATTCCAAAGCAATCCAAGCTTCTCTAAGATTGAAACAGTCTTGTATAAGGGTGTACACGGAAGTCTTATGGACGCACTATCGCACTACTTACCATTTCTCTTGCGCTTTTCTCTTTGCATTACTGAGGTGCTAGATTGGTATCGTAACGTGCACTTCTTCTGACTTCCAGACAGTTGATCAGAGATCCTTAGTGTACTTAACCTTTAAGCAATCATTTCCCATTCTTTTCTTTTCGGTCATTGAAAGCACTTAGGCACGTTGAGATGTCCATGCCCAGATACTTCTTTTCCTCCTATCATTTCACTTTATCTTGTGGAGGGGTGATTGAGCGCGACGTTTGTCCCTTGTCTGGCCAATGCATCAGATCTGACGCGCTTGCATATAGTCCTCCGCTTCATCCTAAGACCTCCTTAAATTCTTGCACTTCTTCTTACAACCGAACTTGGAAATGGCTATCCGAGGCAACAGCCCTGCATAAAAAGTTATAATTTATGAGTTCTTCTGACAATCCCGGAATTTGTAAGGTCCATTGTTAAACCTTCGCACATAGCTTCCCAAATTACGATTGCCAAGTTTCTTTCTCTCCTTCCTTCTATTTACTACGTTATTGCTTTCAAGCGTACAATAGGGTTTTCAAAGTTCAATCTTTTGAATTCGTCTTGTTAATATTATGACTCGTTGACAGATTTTTTGTTTGTTTTATAGAAATAATGGTGTGTGTATTTTGTTTGTTGATTTCCCAAAAGTTTAATAAAGTTAGTGTATAGGTAGGGCTTAATATGATGATATTTTGTATAGTTGTGATAATTTGCAAATCTGAACTAGTATTTTGGGCCCGGATCGATATCGCCGGATTAACACGTATTTTATAAAATATAATCAGCATAAAAATTAATTATATAATAATTTTAATACAAATCTATTTTTCTCATAAAATATGCACTACTAAATTATTTCTTAACTAAAAAGTATATTTAATTAAATTCGAGTATGCTATTGTGTAGCCCTTAACCCTGTTCTTCGAACAAGTATCACATTGGTAAATGGTAGCTAGTAGGCGGCATATCGATGCTACAGGGCTGACAAGCGCGTGCGATGTAGAAGTCGTCACCTTCCCAACGTACTTTGACCTTGCACACAAAGTAGAATAAATCTTTATGATTATCCCTCATGCTTAGGTAAGTATACGTTTAAAGGGTTAAATTGTAATTGAGAACGCTATCTCACTTATCTGACTTAATTTCCTTGCTTAATGCAATACTGCTAATCTATCATGTGTTTCTCTCTCCCCTTGGGGGTATTCATAGAGTTTGGGGGAGCACTTGGCCATTCAGGTTGTCCAAGTTGCACGATCCTAATGTTTCTAAGAGGAGATTTGTCATCCCACGTAGGGTTGGATTCGTTTGTCTTTATGACCGCCATTTTAAGCGTTTGTGTGTGTTTTTTTCAATGTGTGAGAGCTTTATGTGAAACTTCCACACACTTCTTTCCGTCGAAGGAGGATCAAGAATCTCGAAGGTGATGAGCAAGACGTCGATGGCAAATGCCACCATAATGAATCCCTTCAGAGCCATCTTGACTTCGGCCTTTAAGTCATGAGCCATTTGGCTTCCTTCTCTCTTTTTTGTGAACCTTGGATTAATCGGCACTTTAGTAGCTTGATTATTAGATTTCGAGTACCTCACTGTTGTAATTGTTACTTGGATGATTCAATTTATATAAAATATAATGCCTCGTCACTTTTGCAAAAACTCTATTCATTTCGCTTTTTGCTTTTTCGCGGTTATTCTCTTTGGCAGTTGCGATCTAGTGAAGGGTATGGCAGGAAAGTTGCAGAAAGTACTCGTCCTTCTTTATTTTGATTGGACTTGGGACCTTCAAATAGGGTGCGAGTTCAATCATCTTCCATTGATTGCCCTCGAACTTTCTAGGCTTACTCGGGCAAATAACATCTAATTGTTTTTAGGCAACCAAATCACCTTTACTATAGATTTCAGCTGACTAGTTTAAATGTTCTTTATTGCCGATAATTGCTATTTCAAAACCAAATTTAGCCTTCGTCTTTCTGGCTTAGCCGATTAACTAACCTAGGTACGTTTGTAACTTAGTTGTAGTCGATGCCCTTATGGTCTTCGTATTCTGCCTAGCCTGATTATCTAACTAAGGTTACGTTTGAACTTTAGTCTGAGCCGTTGCCTGTATGGGTTCTTCGTCATTTTTTGCCTAAAGGCTCTTAACCCGGACCTAAGTTAGCTCGTCTATTCAGGACATCACTATAGCACTTTACACTAATGCCGAAGGGTCCCATTCCTAGGCCGCGCATGATTATACCGATCAAGTAGTTAATCGCTCCTATACGGAGATCCGAGTGTCTAGCATTCGTTGATCCCTCATGTTGCCCTGCTACTGGTCTATGATTGTAACGTTTGGCCCAAATGACCAAATAGTCTTTCGGCTATATTGGGTCCCTGGTCTAGCACACTAGGGCCCTCCCTCGTGTTTGCCCTGGTCTGGGTCACTGCTTATTTGTCGTGACGCTTTGGTTACGAGAGCTGTCGTTTTGAAATATTGTTCATGTTTTGTACGGCTGTTAGGAATCCATAGTAACGCTTTTGGGGTTCCCTCATGCCCCAAGGGACAGGTATGATATCCGACCACTTAATGTCGGCTGCCTTTTAGCTTAGTCAACGTGGCACTTAGTTAAGTGTGAAACATACTTGGACTGCCGCCCACTTCCTTTTTTTGGGTGGTGGGTGGAATCCCGGCCAAACCTGGAGTCCTAGCGTCTCTGGACACTTATGTGCCAAAGTTGTTTCACACTAACTTGATATGAGCTAGAACTTCTAAACTAAAATGGCATTGGAGTTGTTTAGACAGACTGTTGTATTTCACTGATGGCTATCGCCACTGTGATTACATTTCATTACAAAGTAGCTTCCCCTACAACATAAATTTTTCAAGTTGTCGACTATTCTCAATTGCCCTAGGTAGGTCTCTGCCCTTTTTGCGTTCTCCAGCTTGTAAGGTACATACCCTTAGATACCTCTATAGATCCGATAGGACCTCTCCCAATAGGCGTAATCTTGTCTTATCCTTGGCTCTTCCATTGTGCTTCCATGCTTCCTAGATCCAACACCATAGTTTACTGGCCTACGTGAGACACTTCCTTTGTAACTCCCAGATCAGTTCTTAACTTGTATATCTGTTGCCGAAAGCAAAGCTGCCTTAGTCTCCGAACAAAAGAATCCAGTTAGTGCTCCAACGAGCAATCGCATTAGTTCTTCATCGTACAATGTATCACCCTGAGAGTAGCTCATAACTTCCATAGGGAGTACGTCTTGCCGACCCATAGACCAACATAAGGGCGATTCTCCAAGTAAAATTCTTCGCTGTTGTTCGTATAGACAGAGTACGTGTTAGTTTCTATCTACAGAAGACCTTGCGTTGGTCCAACTCCTTTTTTATTACATGCAAAATGATTTTGTTGAGGCTTCCACTGCCCATATCGTTTGTGGATGAGAAGGACCGACGCAAAATGTCATGTTGATTCCATGTTATGTTAACCAATTTTGTCAATCATTGCATCTATTAAGGGCATCATCAAAACTATATGGATTGGTAGAACTCCTAAACGACTAGTGATGATATTTTTTCCCAAAAATGGCATCTTTGGAAATCTTGCCACCTTGGTGTTCTTCATGGCCTCGGCTTCTACCCACTTTCGTGAAGTAGACACAATACTAAACAAACTTCCGCTTGCCCTGATGCTTAAGGGAATGGACCAAGTATGTCCATGCCCATTTGGCAATGGAATGGCGACAAGATGTGTCAAGTTAGTAGCTGGTCTCAATTGATATTTCCATGATCTGGCACTTCGACACTTCTGGACCAACACGAAGGCATTTTCTTAGGCTCGCCAAAAGTAATCCTTAGTGGTCTTGAAAGCTAGCGCTCTTGCCCTGTTGTGAGCCACAGAGCCCTCGTGGATGTCCTCCAGAATTTCTCTTCCCCTTATAGGGCGTAACAACACTTCAACAGCGATGATGAATAGGACTTCTTATAGAGTCTCGTCATTCCAGAAAACGACCCAAGCAGTCCTTGCCCGTTGCTTTAACGTACTTTGCCCTCTCTGGGTCAGCGGTATAGGAACACTTCCATCTTGGTATTCCAATCTCATCCATCCACGTATTTCCCCGATCTATGAATGGGCGTCTTCCAGATCGTCAATGCTTCTTTTGTCTTTTACCTCCCAAAACACAGACCTTGGGGCATCCGTTGCTGAACTAGCTAATTAGATAAAGCATTCGCTTGATTGTTCTTTGATCTAGGGACTTACATGTACGAATTTTTCCAAACCTTGAAGCTCTTTTTTGACCATGTCCAGGTACTTGGATCATATTTTCGTCTCGTGCTTCATATTCACCATTACTTGACTGACTATCACTGGGAATCAAGACATAGCTTCTATCTTCATGCACCTACGGCTTTGCACATCTTGATACCCGCCACTAAGGCCTCATACTCGGCTTCATTATTGGAGGTTTGGAACTTGAACTTCAGTGCGTACTCAAAGTATTCTCCTTCCGGAAGCGAAACAATTTGCCTGCCCACAACATTCTGAGTGGAAGAGCCATCTACAAACAAGGTCCAAGTATCATTTGCCCTTGTTCGTACAGGTGACTCTGGTTGTTTCCGATGAAATCAGCCAAGTGTAGGGCTTCGTCCCGCCTTAGGCAGGGGCGTGACCTCAGCTTCAGTGTCATGGAGTTGAGCCTGGAAATCCGCATGTGAATCCGTGGGGTGTGTCGTCGAATTGAGGGGATCGCCACGCGTGGCCTATATAGGGTTTATCACGGACGCCGCGAACATTGTGCCAATAATGGCCCACGTCCAATCAATAACCAGTCGTGGGTTCGGGGACATGGTACGAATCAGATCTGTAACCAATTCGCCCGCATGTAGCGGCTCTACTCGGTCTTCATTGTATTAGTCCATAATCATAAACAATTGAATTCAAAAGAGCCTATCGATTTGACTTGAAAAACCACACTAATTATAGGTGAGTTGCTATTATGTACGAGCAATGACTCTTATAATTGACAAGGCGATCACTTGATTGTTAGTCAATGTTATTAAGGTGCTTAGAAAACGTTCGTCCATGATTATCTGACTTTAATGTGACAAACGATTAAATTCCGGTCTTGTTTAAACAATATATATAAGTTTTGATAGAAGAAATATATATACAAAACGAGACATGAAAAAACAAAGGTAGTAAGGATAATATGAATGTGTGTCCTCCTCACTTGTCACTGCAAAATCAAATTAGAGACTAAAAAACTCAAAGGAATCGCCTTTCGATTGAGTTGCTAATTGAGACAAACAAACGCCCGCTATTGACAATAACAAAATGTTATATAATAAATGAAAACAAGAAAAACCATGGAAACAATGAAAAATTAATGAAAATCCTACATATTTACATGAACGATTAAAGAGGTGAGTTTCTACATTGCTTTTAATTGAAAAAACTCAAAATAATGGTTAATCAAATTAAAAGGACAAATGGAATTGAAAAAGAGTGAAAGAAAGGTTTTTGGTGAGTAATCTCAGATTTATACCTTATTTCGCTTGTTGATTCGAACAGAATCGATGCTTTTGAATTGAAAACGAATGTGTTTTGAGTGTTTTGAGTGTTTTGAGAGTGTATAGATGTGTCTTGTGACTTGTGTCTGTGAAGTGTCAAATCGTGTGTAGTAAAGGTGTGAAGGTCGTGAAGTGAAGGTGTTCCCCGGACTGAGCAAGGCAAGGATATAGTTATAGGCACGAGCAAACGAGGCAGGCAAAACCCTGCGTATATACGCTGGGATAAGCTATATTCGCAGGTAGGACGTATATACGCTCATTCTCAGCGTATATACGCTTCTCAACTTGGCAAATTCGTATGTATATGTTGAGCGTATATACGCTTGCTATGGAGCGTATATACGCTCCTGGTGAGCGTATATACGCTCATTCCCTGCTATATACGCTCAATAATCTCGTATATACTTTCCAAAAACCTCGAAATTTTGATTTCCTCCGATTTTATTCGTGATTTCCCGTTGATTCGACGCTCTAGACACCCTTGCTCCCAAGCAAGGAGTTCAAGAATGTTCTAGAAGTTCCACGTATTTCGGATATTTTTCTAATTATTCACTGTATTTTCTGCGTATTTAAACATTGCAAAATTCATAAGAAAATCATAGAAATCAGAAAATAATTTAAAAACTGGCGGATTCAGAAAAAGTGACGGACAGAATGAAAATCAAAAAGCATGAGAATCGCCAGCGTGACTTGTTTTGAAAACCTTTGAAACCTTTGAGTTGATCGAGAAAACCGAAAGAAAATATTGTTGGCCTATGGTAAGTGACCTTTCGCTCAATAATTCTCTGAGTACGACCACGTTTCGACGCTATGTTCCAGATTTTCGTAAGTTCAAAGTATCGTTTTTCTAAGTCGAGACAAGATGCGAGACGCGTGGTTGTTCATTCATGCACGGATTACATCATTTGGGAGACACATTTTTCAGGTGTCTACACAACAAGGCTCTACTTGCTGCAAAGAGGATGTTCTCAATGTCACCTTTTAGGATCAATGCCATTTACAACATTCTCCGGAAGGCTATCCACATTCGTGGGGATGTCTTAATAGGTTGATTCGTATTAGACCACCCAACTTGGGAGCCGCGAAGTAGGGCTTTAGCTTCTGTCTAGCCATGAGCAAAGCGAGGCCAATATTTTCCGCTGTTGCATATCTTAACTGCGCACTTTGCAAGACATGGTTTACGAAGTAGATGGGGAGTTGTGCCCCTTCACGTTCTGCTACTAAGACAGCTGACAGAGCATGCTCCGATATCGCCAAGTACTGATACAATGTTTCGCCCGTCATGGGGCTTGCCAGCCTCGACAAGGTATGCAGATGTTCTTTTAGTTTAACAAAGGCCTCTTCCGCCTCTTGTGTCCATTCAAACTTGCAGTTCTTCTTGATTGCCTTAAAAAATGGTTGGCACTTGTCTCCAGACTTGGACAAGAACCTACCCAATGCTGCTAGGCACCCCGTTAACTTCTGGACTTCACGGACACTCGTTGGGGACTTCATGTCTAACACAGCTTGTACCTTGTCTGGGTTGGCTTCAATACCCCTTTCATCTACTAGAAACCCAAGGAACTTTCCAGTCGTTAATCCGAAGACACACTTCTTTGGGTTTAACTTCATGTTATAGTGTCTAAGGGTGTCAAATGTCTCCTTTAGATCTTGTGGATGATCAGCCAGTTGTTTGCTTTTGATAATCATGCCATCAATATAAGCCTCCACATTCCTACCCAACTGTCGGGCAAAGATAGTGTTAACGCACCTTTGAAAGGTGGCGGGCGCATTCTTTAGACCAAAAGGCATAACCTTGTAATAATATAGGCAATTGTCGGTGACAAAAGCCGTTTTGTCTTGGTCCTCCTCTTTGAGGGGAATTTGGATGGCTTCATGCCCCGYCGTTGCATCAACTAACGTATCAATTTTTGGCAAAGGGAATGGATCTTTCGAACATGCCTTGTTCAGGTTTGTGTAATCAACGCACATTCTCTAAGTCCCGTTAGGCTTTGGAACTAAGACTACGTTGGCTACCCACTCCGGATACTGGCAAGGCCTTATGAAGTCGGCATCTAACAATTTTTTCACCTCTTCGTCATCCGCTTTGCTTCGTACTTGCCCAAGGTTTCTTTTCTTCTGTGTGACCGGCTTTTTTGTCGAATCCACATTTAATACATGATGTGCGATCTCAGGGTTAATTCCTGACATTTTCTCAACTGTGAAGGCAAACACATCCTTGTAATCCCTAAGCAGTGMTCCTATTTCCTGACCTACCGTCGTTTCGAAACCTGCCCTACGTTGATGATACGATCAGGTTTAGACTCGTCTAAGACAAAGTCCTCCAGTATCTCCTTTCCCGGTTGAGGTTTAGATGCTACTTGAAAAAGGCCGTGCACCGCCATCATTTCTTGATGTATCCCATGGACCATCATCACTTCCCCTGATTTACGTGATATATATATACCTTTTGCACTAATTAATTTAATATACTATTATGATTGTGGAAAAAAAAAAGAAACATATAGTTACCAACCGAACAAAATATAGGTCCGGTTTCAACTTTTTCGCTCTTATTGTGTATGTAAAGAGACAGAACTACTTGTGGATAGTATCATTTTAAGAGAGAGAAATACCACATGGACATGGTTACCTCGTGGCACGAAAGTTTCTAAAATTCGGCATCAGAGGGTAATCAACTTCCTAGAATCCCATACTATCCACACTTCCCTTCAACCTGATGAGTTGAATACTTCGCATGTGGAAAACACAAAGGTTTAGGCCAGACCGAAACATGAAGGGGTTCACTACCGATTTCGGTCGTAGTTATCATGACTAGATGGAGAGGAGTTGCTCCGACCGAAAATATACGGTCGGGCAAAAAAAAACCTTATGTTTCACCCTCTAAAAATTGGTCAGGATGATTTCCGTCGATAATGCGGGCTTGTTTTCGGAAGAATGTCCGCGCCGGCTCCAAACTGAAGAAAGAGATTGGGTCAAGGACTCGGTTCAATTTCTAAACCTCCCAGCCTGAATTACAAAGATCATCTCATATCGAGGCCCTCTTACAAACCACATTCGGGCTAAAGGTCTTACGAGTGAGTGGCACATAGAGAATGGCATCTTCTGAGTCTTCAGCTTAATAGGAGTGCGCGGAGAGAGAGTCCTAGGTGTCACACATATAGAAAGTGGAGAATTGTATATTTCTTTTCCATCCTTTGGACTCTATGTCCATTTAGGCTGGTGTCTGTAGGATGTAAGCTGTGTGTGGCTGTGTCACGTGATAAGGTCCTCAGATGTATCCAGCATGAATATTCGACTCTTTTAAAGTTGTCGTTACATAAAGTTTCTTTTTTCTCATTTTCTTAGCCCATGCTCTATATAGTTTGTGCTTCTAACTTTAAATGGAATCACATTTAATGATCGACTCTGTGGACAACAGTGGTACATGTTGCCGATGGTGAGGAATGTGACAGGTTGAGCGATCGCCAACAAGATCATACAGCAGGAGTGTTAGAGAGGGCCTTCTTTCATAGCTCCGCAAAACAACCTCTGTCCCCCATTTCCCATCATCATTCCTTCAAACCTTGTTGAGCCAATACACTATATATTCAGCCATCTGTCTTTCATCACACACATCGACTAACCTTGGACCAACGGTGCGTTATGAAAAAGACATGGCAAAAGAAAAAGAGAGAAAATAAAATGGGCAAAGCAAAAAATCAAAGTTCATGCAGTCATGCAAAATGCAAATCAATCCAATACAACCAAAGTCTCAACCGCAATCAAATCAAAAGCAAAAGTCTAAAAAGGCACACTGCGACCGTTGCGGTCACTATCGTGATCATTCGGCCCCTTTACTCACCTCAAACCACGCCTCACATTACAACCACAAAGGCCCTCTCACACGCAATTGTCCTACATCTTGCACGCAGAACTCGATCGGTTGATTCCAAAGGGATAACGTAAGGAAGCCTCTCTCGAGTCCGCGCATTCATCATTCTGAGTCCATATATATGGTTATGATTTCTTAAAGTCAGAAGACAATTCCTAGTGTTAGAACCGATGACTCAGTTTGAACCTACATCATCTAGCAACCACATCAATTCCCCAATCACTTACCCTAGTCACAAATTTACGCCTTATTCTTTTCTTAAACTTTAGCCTTATCCTTCCTTAACTTAAGGGTCTTCCTCAACTCGTCTTAGGCTATCACTCTGCAGCATTTCATCACTTCTCCTCAAACAGTTCGCCATATGCAGAGCATTTCCTCAGTCTCTCCTGCATGCCAATCTCACTCAGTTCCTAGATGTTGGGCAATCAAAGTCACATCCCTCATCTTGCCTCTCTCTCAGGCAGCATCAGCTCAAGTTTGATTTAGGGCAAATCAAAATCACATCCCTCACTTCCTTCTCGCTCAGCTGCATTCAGCAAGTTACTGATTTGTGCCAAACAAAAGCACCATCACCTCACATTACACACAAAAAGCTAGCAAAGCCATGACTCCACAAATTCACTAGCCTTACCCTCTACAATGCAACCATGCCGTATACTCGAAGGTCACAAGCTGAGGGCTCACCCATCTAAACCACCCTTCAACACACAAATCAGCCATTCCCCACACAGCCCAAACCCCAATGGTTGTTGGTGGCTCACTTGCATCACAAACATCGCCTTTGCTCGCAATGGGAGGGCTCTGATGACCGGCTTATCCCGCAATCCAAAGCATTTTACCATAGTTACTTCCTTGGTCCATTTTCACCATGCCTTAGATAGATAGACTGCATTTACGCAGCGCTTTCATAAGCACATCATGCATTGAGTAATAGCTACATCATTCAATGCATAGGTCATCCTGCACAACCCTTACATTGCACTTGCATAAACACGAAACTTACTACTATTGCACATTGACCACACGTCAACACGAGGCTAGGGCCATCTTACTGCATTTACCTGCAACAGCGCTATCGGCATTATCGTATAAGCGATTCGTTGCTACAACGCAACGTTCTTGCCGAAAAGCAGTCAGCCGTAGGAAGATTCCCTAGGAACGAGCGCTTCCAAGGAATTATTTCATCCCTACATGCCTATACGGCATTATCGCATACGCGATTGTTGCTACAAACGGCAAACTTCCCCGAAAAGCCAAGGTCAGGCAGGTAAGGGAACTTTCCGAGGAACGAGCGCGTTCCGACGAACCTGCATTACTCTTTGTCCCAAACAAAATACTTTGAATGTCGTTTACGGAGTTTCATTCTCTTCCGACTCATCAAAGTGGGGCTTCTTCACACAACGGCTCCTTTCACATTTGGGTTTTGGAATCTTTCTCCCCACAGAAATTCCATATTGCACAGCCCGTCGGGTCTAGACGATTTTCCCGCTACATGAATCCAGCATAACATCTCTCGGGTCTACCGATTCTCCCAGTACAGAAATCCAGCAAGCATTTCGGGTCTAGATTTCCCGCTATACAGTGAAATCCAAGCAAAAGCACACTTTCGGGTTTGGAATCCTTCTATCACCGCGATACAGAAGTTTCCGTCAGCACATCTTGGGTCTGGAATTCTGGTACGAATTGAAATCTTCGGTCACTCTCTTGCTACTAGACCGTTCCGTCAGCACATTTCGGCGTCTTGGAATCTTCTCCCGCTAAGAAGTTCCGTCGACTACATTCTGAAGTTGGAATTTTGCTCAGCCACATCCGTTTTTCTCCCGCTCAAGAGTTCCGCGCAGTCTTTCGGGTTTGGAAATTTCCTCCCACACCAAAGTTCGCACACTTACACATCGCAAGCTCTCCGAAAAGCCAAGGTCGCCGTAGGGAGAAAACCCCGAGTCCAGCTGCTTGCAGAGGATAACACCCGCATGGGAGCCCAGTAACAGTTAAAACTACCATTTGTTTGCAGTACGGCTTGAATAGGGTAACTCAGTGGTCGCCAGAAACGTCTTGAGTTGCCTCTCCGTCCCGAATCGAATACTTTGACTCTCGTCTTACGAGACTTCGTTCTCTTCAGACTCAGTCAAGTTAAGGCTTCTGTAGCACCTGAAATGGTCTCCCCAAATGAGTAATCCGTGATGAACATATACGCGTCTCGCGTTTGTTTCGATTAGAAAAGATGCTTTGAATTCATAAAAAGTTGGAAATCTGCGAGTCGTACTCGGAAATATTGAGCAAGGGTCAAAGGCAAGGCAAAAATACTTTCTTTCGGTTTTTTAAAGGTTTTTCAAGGTTTTCAAAAGGTTTTCAAAGCGATTCTCATGCTTGTCTTGTGTTTCATCATGTCCGTCACATTTTCTGAATCCGCCATATTTTTAAATTATTTTTCTGATTTTTTCTATGATTTTCTATGAATTTTGCAAGTTTAATACGCAGAATACGCAGAAATACATGAATAATTAGAATAACTCCGGAAATACGTGAACCTTTAGAACATTCTAGAACTCCTTGCTTGGAGAGCAAGGGTGTCAGGTGCGTCGAATCAAAGGAAATCACGAATAAAATCGAGGAAATCAAAATATTTCGAGTTTTTTGGGAAATATGCAAAATATGAGCGATATACGCAACTGACTGAGCGTATATACGCTCAAATAGGAGCGTATATACGCTCACAGTAGCGTATATACGCTCAGTTATACAGCAAAATTGCCAAATCTTGTGTAGAGGAGCAGCTATATACGCTGCATGAGCGTATATCGCAGGACAGCTATAATCGCTCACTTGCAGCATATACGCGGTTTATTTTGCTCCAAAACTTGCCTCGTGCCTATAAATAACCCCTTGCCTAGTTCAGTCGAGACACCTTCACACCTTACTTCTCACACGACTTCCTAGGCTTCCCACGACTACTCTCTCCTCTCTAAAACACTCAAAACACTCAAAACACATCACACATTCTTTAATTCAAAGCATTCGTTCTTTTCGAATCAACAAGCCGATAAAAAGGTTGAATTCTGAGATTGCTCACCAATAATCTCTCTCTCACTTTCTTTAATATTGACTAACCATTGTTATGAGTTTTAATATAATTAAAGCAATGTAGAAACTCACTTTTAAATCGTTCATGTAAATATGTAGGGTTTTATTAACGTTTTCATTGTTTTCATGTTTCGTTTTCCATTCTTTTCATTTCGTTTCATTATTATCTTCCTTGATTACTAACAACTCTTATTCTTGTTATAGCAATTTCGAGCAAAGAACCATTGCGCTCGCGTTTATCAAGACTAAAATCGTTTTCTTTGTTTGCATGTAGCGATTCAAGGCAAGATTCGTTTCAATTGCGTTTTTAACAAAACTAACTTTTGTTTTCTTTGCAGATTTAGGGTAAGATGAGTTTCGCATATATTGGAAGTCTTACACTTCATATTATCTCATCTTATTGCATCTTGTGATTATGTATATACTTGTATAATACTTTGCTAAACAAAGACCGGAATTATGTGATCACTTTAAATCAGATTAACTATGGACAACCTGTTTTAGGCACCGTTTTAAATGATTAATGCAAATGGTGTCACAATTTCTAGTTAGGTAGTCGCTTGTGCATAATAGTAACACACTCTCATAGTAATTTTAGGGTTAGTTCGCTTCCTAAGGTTGCTAAAAAAACGTAAGTTGTGTGCATCCAATAATCGTGATTAATGGAATTACAATGAGACCGAATAGAGGCCGCTACATGCGGGCGAATTGGGTTACAGATCTGATTCGTACCATGTCCCCAGAACCCACGACTGGTTACTTGATTGGACGTGGGCCATTGTTTTGGCACCAACGTTTCGGGCGTCCGTGAATAACCTTTCTAGGCGACAGGTGGCGACTCCCTCATTCGACAACACTACCCAGACGACTCACGTGCGGGATTCCGTGCTCAAGCCCACGCACAAGCACCTCGATTAGTACCAACCGCGGCCGCTATTAAATTCGCTGAGGGCGCGGCCCACGTCCTACACCTTCTAAGTCAAGTGCCCATCTATGGAAGCGTACGACGGGGACTGATCCCGATGACCATTGGCAATGTATAAGCACTGTGATGCTTACGGACCTCAGCTGACGATGCGCCGTGGTGTAGGTACTTTCCGGCAACTCTCAAAGGATGCTGAAATGTTCAGCGGGCTAACCGGACAAATGCATCAATAGCTTTCTCTGAATTATGTGTCTTTCCAACACCACTTCATGATAATCGCCAAGAAAGGAAGTTGCAAACATGCATTTAGGGAAGATCTTCCAAAGGCGAGAACGAGAGTCTGAGGAGTATGTAAGGAGAATTCAACACAAAACCTTGCAAATACTAGGCTGCCAATGGCAGTTATCAAAGACAACTTCTACCGAGGGCTGCTACCGAGAAAGTCACTTCAAATTCGAATTGGTTCGAAAAAAGTGCGCACGTTGAAAGAGGTCTTGGATGAGGCCGAGGACTACATGCAAGCCCAGGAGATTGTGCATAGGGAGGGGCAAAGACAAGCAAACTCGTCGCTGTTAATCCCCATAAAGAGAAGGATCGGAGTGTCAAGGCGAAAAGAACACCAGGGCGCTTGGAACATCTCCAATGCCCTAGGGTTTCAATGATAGGAGAAGAAGAGATGGGACAACTGCCAGCTCAAAGTCGAATACACCAAAAGACCTCTACCAAGTGTACTTAGAGGCAAGAAAGAAACTGACAATTGTATCCCCCTTCCCCTATTAAGAAGGAAAGGGAAAAGAGAGATGAAACCAAGTTCTGCAAGTTCCACAAGGACATTGGCCTTTGGACAGGCGATTGCTTCAACTTGAAGAAGGCCTTGGACGCTTTGGCTATTAGTGGAGACTTGCCGAAAAATTTGATCAGGAGTATAGATGACAGCAAGGAAATCTAAGGCTAAGAGGCCAGGGCTATAGCCCGAAAGTGCAAACTCCGGATCGGTTCACATGATTTCAGGTGGATTCGATTCAGGGGAACCTCTATGAGAGCCACAAGGATCAGATCAGAAGTATGAAATGGGAGATGAAAGGTGACATTGAATAGAGGATGTCTTCCCTAACGTATTGATCTGTGAGAAAGACAGAGGTGCCCTTGGTTACCCCTCACGATGACCCTTTGGTGGTTGGAGCTCAAAAATAGCCGACAAACAAGTTCGCCGCATACTGATAGTCACGGGAAGAGTCGGACATAATAAGTTTGAATGTCTTGAACAAGATGAAGTTCGTGAGGAGGCGCTAATGAAAGTGCACAACCCAATCGTCGGTTTCAGGGAGGAGTGATACATTCGGTGGGACGATCACACTAAATCTCGATGGGCAAGGGAGAAGAATGTAGACATATGAGGTAAATTTCTTAGTGGTGAAGAGCCTTCAGCATATAATTCATACTCTGGCGCCCAACCCTTAACCGAGCTAAGTGTGTCATTGTGACGCATCTAATGTTGATGAAGTTCGTCTGTGACGATGGGTCAATTGCTTCAGTCATGGCGTATCAACAAACTGGTTAGAGAGTGTTACTTGACCACTATCAAGCCACTTGTTGGGGCAAAGAAAAGAGCAAAGCCATGACTTAGACGGAGTCTCAACCTTTGAAAAA
>SNQN01009633.1:0-24633 GCA_008642245.1 Bassia scoparia
AATCAAAATTCTCTTTACAAAGTTTGCTTGCTTGCCAATCTAGATAAGTTTGGACTTAAACCCCTTTGATTCCTTCCTTGAGGATCGACCCTTTACTTGCTTCTATACTTGTGTATAGTTTGAAGTATTGGCTTTACAAATATTATTTGGCGGGACTCGATTAGGTAATATTTTCCCAACGACCCTAGTCGGGCCCCTCGTCAATAAACTAGACAAATTGCACCTCTAAACAACCTAAAAAAAAAACCAATACAACAACCACACAAACCCATACCTTTTCCAACAATAAGAAGCCTAAAATACTTGACTAAACAATAATAATAAGACAAAAAACAAACAGGACAACAAGAACAACGAACATGTGATACACAACCAAAATTAAAACATGAAGTACTCGACTAGAAATTTTCCCAAATCAATTTATTCCAAGAACCCTAAGTTATCAAATACCCAAATTCGAACATATAACAACAATTCTGAAAATTAAACTTAAAGAACAATACCTACTTGATTAAGGAGTAAGTTATAGTAAAATTTCTTGACAAAAGATCCAAAAAATCGCCACTTTGATCGAATTTTCGACCCAAAACTATGAGTACAAGAACTCAACTTTTCACTCTTAAATCACCCACCAAAATTAAGAAGAGATACTATATGGATGAATGGAAATTGTGTGTATTGATTATGATTGAAGAGATCATTAGACGTATGAAGAAAATTGTAATATTGAGGAGAAGAAGTGGTGAAGAGGGGGATGGTTGTGCGTTAAATGAGAGTTGTGAGTAATCTTGGGTTTTTTCCTTTTCTTTTTCTTTTATATACTTATACTCATATCWATTTTCCTTTCGATGTATATCTTTGCTTCGTTACCAAAATAATTTATCTTATCTAGGGTAACCTAAAAAAACATTAATTTTTTTACTAATTTTAAGAATAAAGTGAGAAATTAATAGTTCTTTTAATGTAATAAGAAATAAAATTACTTTTACAAAATAGTTTAATATAAATAATTACTAAATAATATGTATAAAAAATACGGGGTGTTACAGTGGATGAGCGAGGAATTGAAGCAAATTGAGGAAGTACATCAATGTACCTCACCCGGGCCGGATTGGGTTCGGTCCCTTTGCTCCGAGGGTTACAACCTTTTGGTGATGACTTTGTTTTTGCTAGAATTGAATTCTTGCTTTTGCATAGTGTAAGTATGCTTAGAGTTATGTGTATTATACTCGAAAATGAGTAGAGGAAGTCGCCATCRCACTCCTTTAGGGAGCTGTGGAACTMGATTTAAGCCTTGCCTATAATTGCATATWGCAAGGCAAAGGGCTCCATAGTCTGGTCGTTCACCAAAGCTCATGGATTAGTGACAAGGGTAAGGGCAAAGTAGTGCAGAATCACCCCATGCGTCTAGCGACCTCTACTACGCCTTTGCGAGTCCATTGTCAAAAAGACAAAAACAAACATATTTCTGTGTTAACTCTAAGCATGCAATTATTATGTAGGTTGATAACATAAATAGATGCATATAAGGATTAGATCTGTGGTGATAGCTTTGTTTAWTGCCATATTCAAAGTGCCTAAAACCCAAATTATCCATGTATTAGTTTTATTAGGCGTAAGAACATGCAATTCATTGCTCTTGTTAAAGAAATAATAATGGATGTGATTTGCAAGCATGTAAGCATTCGAAAAGAATTAAAGGTTTGCCTAATGTTGAATTTTAATTCATATCTAATAGTTGTTAATCAATATTACATGCCAAATTACATAGAAAGTCAAATTTCTAACAAGCATGCAAAATTGTGATATTGGCCTCAAACAAACCTTGCAACACGGTGCTATGGATCGAGAACCATACTTCGGACCCTTAAGAACCCTTTCAGTCCTTGAAGAACCTAAATCGAACCTTACAGAACCTTTAAGAGGACTTTAATTAAATGTTGAAATTGTGTTTAATTTTAGCGAGTTTTGATATGTTTAAGAGTGTTTTTAGAGAGAGAGAGAGAGAGAGAGAGAGAGAGAGAGAGAGAGAGAGAGAGAGAAGATAGAGAAGAGAGAGTCGAGCAGCATAAGCCTTTGTGAAGAGTGGATGTCAAATGTGAAGGCCGGGGTGCTTTATTTGTTGGCAAGGACCTCGTGAGAGGCAAAAGGGTTTGGCATAATTACACCCAACTCAAAATCCTTCCCTTTTTTCACGCGATTTCCTTGCCTAATTTATCTTGTGCGTATAATATAAAATCAGAATAATATATATTCTGATTTCATATAATGTCGACATTCTTACACTATTTTTAGGTAGTTTGGGAAGTAATCCATGTGGGCCCGACACTCGGGTGTGGGTTTTTTGCTTTGGAAATTCATAACTATTTTCCCACAAGTTGAGCAAATATGGAAAAAATATAAAAACATTCCTTGTAAAATATTTTGAATTGTGATAAAATTTCGTGAATTTAAGAATTGATTTGATAATTTAATTAATTATTTTAATTAATTGCTAAAAATTCCGAAAATTGCAAAAWTGACTTAGAAAAATTCATAAAAATTCCCAAAAATTCTAAAAAAATGTTTAAAAAATGTTAAAGTTATTTGGAAATAATAATTCATTTTTAAGGATGCTTAGTGTAGGAAAATGTGCATAGTGTAGTGAAAACTTGCCTATTTTAGGGTTTATCAAGGCCCTATCTCTCTCGATTCAGCTTGTGTATTGCAAAGGTTGTCTAATCATTGGCCGTCTTGGGCTAGGAAAAAATGTAGGTTATCTATAGAATTCCCCACTTTGACTGAGTTTGTAGAGACAAAGATCTCGTAAAACAAAATCCAAAGTACCTGATACTTGCTAAACAAATGCATTTGTTTTACTCACACTTGTGGTCGYTGTTGCTTGCTTGCTTGTGCTGATATTTAATTCTTGATGGTTTGTCTGTGTTTGTCTACTAGTCCATATGTTGATTTTGCTTGTGGCTTCAGTTGATTTGCTTGCTATGTCTATGCTTTTGTTCCTGTTTGTGTTCTTGTTTTCACCGGGTAACTTTGTGCTTGTGCTTTGCTTTTGTTTACAGCTACCCTTCATGGGGGAATTTTTGTTATGCTTGCATTCGTCTTTTTCGGTGCTGCCATTTTGGAAAATTCTTCAATAACAAAATTTATTTCGATGCTACCATAAAAGATAACGCCTTTTCTAGTGCTTGTATCAAAAGATGCTRCTTACGTTTTACATCCCTTTTGGTGTTGCCTTCTAGGAAGATCTACCTTCTTCCATGCTTGAGAATCTAGCTTATACCCACATCTTCATCCCCGCTTGAGATTCTGATGTCCTTACTCAATTGTTTGTACTTGACTCGGAATTTCACTTCTTCACATCTTGGAACTCCACATTCAAACAGGACTTCACGTTCAAATAGAACTTCAYGTTCGAATAGGACTTCAAGTCTTAGGGAACTTCACTTTCAAATAGGACTTTACGYCGTGAAGAACTTTACATTCAAATAGGACTTTACGTCTTGGGGAACTTCACGTTCAAATAAGACTTCATGTCTTGGGGAACTTCACGTTCAAATAAGACTTCACGTTCAAATAGGACTTCACATTTAGGGGCTTCCCATATATGCACATTCGTATGTTTGTTTCGCAACTGCTCGATCTGCTTATGYCTGCTTCTCTCCTTTTCAGTGCGTCCCTCTAGGAAAATTCTTCACTTAACCTTGCTTATAACAACGATCGCGTATAACGATATGTTTTTGCTAGTGCTTGCTCGATCTGCTTATTTACTTTTTGGTACATACGTCTAGGAAGATTCTTCACTTAACGTTGCGTATATCAACGATTACATATAACCATATTTTTTTTGCTGAAGTTATCATTGGGGATGGYGCCTTGGAAATTGTTACTAGGATTTGCTTGACCCAACTAAGAATTCTTTAACTTTGATTTTTTACTTTGACCTTGGCTTTTGCTCTGCCTTGGGCTATGGTGATTGTCTCCTACTGGTGTATAATTATCATGGCATGATGTCTTGCAATGTTGGTGCTTTGAATTTGAGAAGGAATAAGGCATTCCTAGGCCTGTGTTGATATCTTTTGAATGTTTATATGGCGAAGCCGATCAATTTCTAGAGGTCATTCCCCAGAACATGATGCTTGGCTCGGGAAGCCAATCCTTGTTTACTAGACCAGGAGCCTAGCACCCTTGTAGATGCTTTGACCCATTGCTGATGCGAGATGCTAAACTATAGCCTAAACGATGCTTGACTTCGTCGACTTGTGAGATGCTAGTGACTTGATTTTCTTTGCTTTAGGGTTAGTCCCCCTGGTTGTTCACCTAAAAAATCAGACCCTAGCTTAGCATGTATTTGAGTTGTTTAGACTSCTYGACTTTGAGTTGGCTTGTTTGATTTTTAACTTTGCAATGGTGCTTTTGTGATTTGACTTTCACTTTGGACTCACAAGTCAACTCGACTTAGACGTAGTATGTAAGGACTATAGTCCAAAATTTTTTGGGGATGCAATGACTTTATTAATCACTTAATCAAGGAAGCAAATACACGTTGATGCAAATTTTGAAAATACATGCAAGGTAGAGCATTCTTGACTAAAATTTTGGGATCAAGCCCCTAGTATGTTGAGTTGAAAGCTTCCTTTGCGAGTTGTGAGGGAAGAGACATTGTGTAGCCATCATTGGTGCAATGATAGCCCACAAATTATGACAAAGGGCCTCTTGTGTTGTGATGATTCTGTAGACAAACCCTTGTGATGCTAGGAACTTTGGTGACTARAGCCTTTTGCGATGTCGTGATGATTTGCATTTGCTGTGGCTGCAAGGTCGGCATGGACTTTGACTTGGTGTGTTGTCAAATCGTTTTTTATCCCTCCATGAGTGATCATACAAATGTCATGGGATGCATTTAGGTCTTCCCTTTTTACTATTAACCCYTGTTTTTGTTTGAAATATGCCGAGACACGGTGCTTACTCAAGTTAAGAACTTGAGTATATTTATTTTGTTGAAGAGCATGACATTCGTCGAACTAGTGTTGAATATGTTCTTAGTATAGAAAGTGCAAAAAGCCCATGAGTGTGCTACAAGATGTATGAAGCTCTCTTCTTTTGTTGTAAGCAATAAATGGTAGTGCAAAGATCAATGCAAAACATGTCGAGCAAAAGTAGTGATGCATTTGTTTGAGGATGCATGGTTAGGGCTGAACTTGTAACGATGATGTATACTTAAGCCAAGAACTTAAGTTTTTTGATCCCTCAAGAAGAGAGAGAATTACTTGAATGAAAACTCTTGTGACAAATGTGGGGCCCTCAATGAATTTGTGATCACGCCACTTGTTGTAGAGTTAGTTGCGTGCATGGAGACTCCAATGAAGCTGTAAGCCCCAAATCTTGTTAGAGCTACCATTGTTGTGCTATGCCTATTCTTCCGAATTTGATTGTGACCATTCAAGTCGGGAACTTGAGTCTGTTGCTCCTTCTAGAAAGGAAGATAAAATGAGGACTTATTTGATGACGAAGCCCCCTACACTTTGAGAATTGGACTTTATGTAGCGCTAAACATGACACTATTGAAGCAAAGCCCCCTCCCCCCTCGAGCTTATTGAAACTCACTAAAGTGGAATTTTGACTAGATGATAAGGAGCCTGACCACATGATAGCATTAGGAAGAGTACAAAAGTCTTAAGGGTTATAGAAAAAATGGCTGGGGATCTACAAAACAAAAAGTACTCAATTTTGTAACTAGGAGTGATATGATGAGGGGATTGATGTGGTAATTAAGTTAAGAAATGCTGGTTCAAACTCGAGCCTATGTCAAGTTCTAGACTAACAGATTATGCTTCAAACTTCTAGAAAAATCCAACCAACATGATGTTGAGAATGATATCTTTCTTTTCATTTCGATTGATCTTCTTGAACCTCAAGGTGAGGCTACCTACGTATCCCTATGGAATTAGACCGATTGTAGTTCGTGAGGTCGTGTATGTTAGTGATGCCTCATTTTACCTAGGCCAAAATTTTATGGGGAATTGTCCTAGCTAGGTTTAGACAATCTCATTTGGAGAGGCCTTTGTTTGTTGTAATGCAGGCTTAAGTTTGGGGTGTGAGGCTTTTGACGAATTTGTTGCAATGTATGTTCGCCTTTGCATTTGCTTTCTTTGTGAACTTTGCAATGTGTGAAGCTGGCCTTAGAGTTTATTACTTATTGAGGTCATGTGTTGATTAGAAATTCATCATCGAAGTCGAAACACATGAAAGGCTAAGAAAGTAAAAGATTTTTTTTTTTTTGTGGAAGAAGGCTTATGAAAATGACATAACATTAATCGACATAGACTCGACAAAAGGAAAAAAATGGAAAACAAAATATCTAGGTGGAGGGACTCTCCGACTCAACCTATGATTAAAGTTTATTGACTCTTACTCATGTTACCTTTTGTTGTAAACTACGAGTGATGTGAGTGATTGCCTTGCTTCATATGCTTTGATATCTACCCCTTGGTGGATGGGAAGATGATCGTCATTAACCATGTCTTGAAATAAGTCTTAGAGGTTGTAGTTTTCTTCAATCGTGTAACCATTGCCTCAGTGGTATTTGCAATATTTGTTGGCATTCCACCATTTAGGCCTTTTTCTCACAGGTGGGTAGAAGTGGGGCTAATTGGATCAAGAAATCCTTGTCCACTAAGGTGTTCAAATGCCTGTGAGTATGTCATGCCATGTGGAGTGTACTAATGATGGTGTGGTGGTTGCTTAATAGCTTCTACATCATTGGTATTTGAAACATCCGTTGATGGGTGGGTTGTGTCATTCTTTTTGTGGCCTCTTGTTCTTTGCTTCTTTGATAAGGTCGTCTTAAATATCAAAACTAAGGTGGTACACCTTGTCAAATGATCCCATTCCTAAATATCGAAGATGGGTGCGATACTTAGGCTGGAGATTGCTGATGAAGATTTTCACTATCTCTTTCTCTTCGGGAGATTGACCATTTGGGCCGCTGTTTCTTTCCAACTTCTAAGGTAAGTGGTGGAGAATTCTTTTTTTTTTCTCTTGTTGGAGGATTTCATGTTCCCTTAGTGAGGTGGAAACTTGTATGTTACTTTGGTAATGCGTCGTGAACGCATGAGTGATGTCTTCCCATGTTTCATCTTCCTTGTCGGGGAGATTAAAGAACCATTTCTGGCACACTACGTTGAGTGACATAGGGAACACCCTAGGGTACAGGGTAACTTTGATCCCCTTGATTGACATGGTGCCCTTAAATCCCTTGAGATGAAACCTAAGGTTATCGATCAGTTTGAACTTTGACAAGTTCGTCACGGAAAAATTTTCGGGAAGTTTTGTAGAGACATCCTTGAGGTCAGGCGATTCAAAGTAGGCATTCTTGTTGGTTTCCTTCAATACCATCTTTTCATGGCTTTTCATTGTGGCCTTGGGGAGTTCGGCTCACTCGAATGAAGCAAGTTGTAAGGCTTCAATGGTTGCTTACATTTCGGTCATGACATGGGCGGTGTTGTTGCCATCACCCATTTGTGGTGTTCATGAATTGGTGGTCCTAGACTTGACGTTCTGTACGTTCATTTTGGGCAAAGGAATGGGGACCATAGGTTCTTCACAAGCTAGCCTTGCTGACCTATGAGGTTGCCGTGTAGATGGCTCTATCCAGCATGAGAGTGTATTATACTCGACTTTTAGAAAATGGTGCATGACTTGCTTCCTTGCCTAGACTCGATGCATGACCTAGTAGTGATCATTCCTTACCTATGATTTGTCTCAAAAAGAAAATTCAAGAACGCAAAATTTTGTTTTCCGCCTTTTTTTTCAATTTTTTTTGTATTTTTTTGATTTTTGTTTTTCTAAATGCAAATTACGAGTTTTGGCACTTGTTTACAATAATGTGATGTAGGGATTAATGATTCTAATGTTTACAACCATTTCGATATTACGACGCCTAAGGAATGATCACTTGGTATATGAGACTATTACAAGACTCATTTACATGATTTGTTTGTTGTTTAGTGTATGCAATGCTTAGGTCCTTAGTTAGCTAAAAAAATAAAAACACATAGACACATTGTCACACTAGCATGATTCCTATATGTAAAAGGAAAATAAAAGAGTCATGCCACCTAGAGTTTGTTGCTGCATTTTCGAACATGGTCCGTTGTAAAAAAGACAATGCAGCAACAAACATATTTCCATGTTAACCCTAAGCATGCAATCACTATGTGAGTTGATAACAGAAATAGATTCATATAAGGACTATATCTGTGGTGATTGCTTTGTTTAATGCCATATTCAAGGTGGCTAAAAGTCAATTTGTCCATGTATTAGTCTTATTAGGCGTGAGAACATGCAATATGCCGGTCTTGTTTAAGGCATAATAATGGTTGTGATTTGCAAGCATGCAAGCATTTGACACGAATTAAAAGTTTAGCTAATGTTGATTTTAATTAATGTCTAATAGTTGTTAATCAATATTACATGCCAAATTACATAGAAAGACAAATTTCTAACAAGCATGCAAAAGGGTGTTAAGAAATTGAGACATTGGCCTCATACTAACCTTGCAACACGGTGATATCAATCGAGAACCATGCTTCGGACCCTTAAGAACACTTGTAGCCCTTGAAGAACTTAAATCATACCTTAAAGAACCTTTCAAAGAACTTTTGAAAGGATTTTAATTGAATGTTGAAATTGTGTTTAATTTTAAGAGAATTTTGATATGTTTAAGAGTGGTTTTAGAGAGAGAGAGAGAGAAGAGAGAGGAGAGAGAGAGAGAGAGAGAGAGAAGATAGAGAAGAGAGATCGAGCAGCATAAGCCTTTGTGAAGAGTGGATGTCAAATGTGAAGGCCGGGGTGCTTTATTTGTTGGCAAGGACCTCGTGAGAGCAAAAGGTTTGGCATAATTACACCCAACTCAAAATCCTTCCCTTTTTTCACGCGATTCCTTGCCTAATTTATCTTGTGCGTATAATATAAAATCAGAATAATATATATTCTGATTTCATATAATGTCACATTCTTACACTATTTTAGGTAGTTTGGGAGTAATCCATGTGGGCCGACACTCGGGTGTGGGTTTTTTGCTTTGGAAATTCATAACTATTTTCCCACAAGTTGAGCAATTATGGAAAATATAAAAACATTCCTTGTAAAATTTTTGAATTGTGATAAAATTTCGTGATTTAGAATTGATTTTTATAATTAATTAATTTATTTAATAATTGCTAAAAATTTCGAAAATTGAAATTGACTTAGAAAAATTCATAAAAATCCCAAAATTCTAAAAAAATGTTTAAAAAATGTTAAAGTTATTTGGAAATAATAATTCATTTTAGGATGTTAAGTGTAGGAAATGTGCATAGTGTAGTGAAAACTTGCCTATTTTAGGGTTTATCAAGGCCTATCTTCTTGATTCAGCTTGTGTATTGCAAAGGTTGTCTAATCATTGGCCGTCTGGCTAGGAAAAATGTAGGTTATCTATAGAATTCCCCACTTTGACTGAGTTTGTAGAGACAAAGATTCGTTAAAACAAAATCCAAAGTACCTGATACTTGCTAAACAAATGCATTTGTTTTACTCACACTTGTGGTCGCTGTTGCTTGCTTGCTTGTGCTGATATTAATTCTTGATGTTTGTCTGTGTTTGTCTACTAGTCCATATGTTGATTTTGCTTGTGGCTTCAGTTGATTTGCTTGCTATGCTATGCTTTTGTTCCTGTTGTTTCTTGTTTTCACCGGGTAACTTTGTGCTTGTGCTTTGCTTTTTGTTTACAGTACCCTTATGGGGAATTTTTTGTTATGCTTGCATTCGTCTTTTTCGGTGCTGCATTTTGGAAAATTCTTAATAACAAAAATTTATTCGATGCTACCATAAAAGATAACGCCTTTTCTAGTGCTTGTATCAAAAGATGCTACTTACGTTTTACATCCCTTTTGGTGGTTGCTTCTAGGAAGATCTACCTTCTTCCATGCTTGAGAATCTAGCTTATACCCATCTTCATCCCGCTTGAGATTCTGATGTCCTTTAACTCAATTGTTTGTACTTGACTCGGAATTTCACTTCTTCACATCTTGGAACTCCACATTCAAACAGGATTCACGTTCAAATAGAACTTCATGTTCGAATAGGACTTCAAGTCTTAGGGAACTTCACTTTCAATAGGACTTTACGTCGTGAAAACTTACATTCAAATAGGACTTTACGTCTTGGGGAACTTCACGTTCAAATAAGACTTCATGTCTTGGGAACTTCACGTTCAAAATGACTTCACGTTCAATATAGGACTTCACATTTAGGGGCTTCCCATATATGCACATTCGTATGTTGTTTCGCAACTGCTCGATCTGCTTATGCTGCTTCTCTCCTTTCAGTGCGTCCCTCTAGGAAATTCTTCACTTAACCTGCTTATAAACACGATCGGTATAACGATATGTTTTTGCTAGTGCTTGCTCGATCTGCTTATTTACTTTTTGGTACATACGTCTAGGAAGATTCTCATTACACGTTGCGTTATATCAACGATTACATATAACCATATTTTTTTGCTGAAGTTATCATTGGGGATGGCGCTTGAAATTGTTACTAGGATTTGCTTGACCCAACTAAGAATTCTTTAACTTTGATTTTTTACTTTGACTTGGCTTTTGCTCTGCCTTGGGTATGGTGATTGTCTCCTACTGGTGTAATAATTATCATGGCATGATGTCTTGCAAGTTGGTGCTTTGAATTTGAGAAGGAATAAGGCATTCTAGGCCTGTGTTGATATCTTTTTTGAATGTTATATGGCGAAGCGATCAATTTCTAGAGGTCATTCCCAGAACATGATGCTTGGCTCGGGAAGCCAATCCTTGTTTACTAGACCAGGAGCCAGCACCCTTGTAGATGCTTTGACCCATTGCTATGCGAGATGCTAAACTATAGCCTAAACGATGCTTGACTTCGTCGACTTGTGAGATGCTAGTGACTTGATTTCTTTGCTTTAGGGTTAGTCCCCCTGGTTGTTCACCTAAAAATCAGACCCTAGCTTAGCATGTATTTGAGTTGTTTAGACTCCTCGACTTTGAGTTGGCTTGTTTGATTTTTAACTTTGCAATGTGCTTTTGTGATTTGACTTTCACTTTGGACTCACAAGTCAACTCGACTTAGACGTAGTATGTAAGGACTATAGTCCAAAATTTTTTGGGGATGCAATGACTTTATTAATCACTTAATCAAGGAAGCAAATACACGTTGATGCAATTTTTGAAATACATGCAAGGTAGAGCATTCTTGACTAAAATTTTGGGATCAAGCCCCTAGTATGTTGAGTTGAAGCTTCCTTTGCGAGTTGTGAGGGAAGAGACATTGTTAGCCATCATTGTGCAATGATAGCCCACAAATTATGACAAAGGGCCTCTTGTGTTGTGATGATTCTGTAGACAACCCTTGTGATGCTAGGAACTTTGGTGACTAAAGCCTTTTGCGATGTCGTGATGATTTGCATTTGCTGTGCTGCAAGGTCGGCATGGACTTTGACTTGGTGTGTTGTCAAATCGTTTTTTATCCCTCCATGAGTGATCATACAAATGTCATGGATGCATTTAGGTCTTCCCTTTTTACTATTAACCCTGTTTTTGTTTGAAATATGCCGAGACACGGTGCTTACTCAAGTTAAGAACTTGAGTATATTTATTTTGTTGAAGAGCATGACATTCGTCGAACTAGTGTTGAATATGTTCTTAGTATAGAAAGTGCAAAAAGCCCATGAGTGTGTACAAGATGTATGAAGCTCTCTTCTTTTGTTGTAAGCAATAAATGGTAGTGCAAAGATCAATGCAAACATGTCGAGCAAAAGTAGTGATGCATTTGTTTGAGATGCATGGTTAGGGCTGAACTGTAACGATGATGTATACTAAAGCCAAGAACTTAAGTTTTTGATCCCTCAAGAAGAGAGAGAATTATTGAATGAAAACTCTTGTGACAAATGTGGGCCCTCAATGAATTGTGATCACGTCCTTGTTGTAGAGTTAGTTGCGTGCATGGAGACTCCAATGAGCCACATAACTTATGTGAAAGTGGATGTCAAATGTGAAGGCCAGGCTCTTTTTTATAGCATGGATCACGTGAGAGGCAAAAGGATTGGGCGTAATTAAGCCCAAATCCTTCCTTGTTTTACGCGATTCCTTGGCTAATTTATGTTGTGCATATAATATAAAATCAGAATAAACATATTCTAATTACATATAATGTCGACGTTCTTAACAAGATTTCTGGTAGTTTGGGGAGTAATCATGTGGGCCTTCTCACTTCGTTTTTGCATGGACCCAGATGTATATTTGCTCTTTTTGTGTAATATCCATACCAAATAATGTTGGGCCATATTTTGCTTTTGATTATTATTAAAATGCAATTGGCATTTTAGCAGGCAATCTTTGACTTTTTTAAAGCCCATTAAATAAATGCATGTGACTCCTCAAACCTTAAGAAACACCCATTCCTCTAAGTATTTTCCATCGCATATCTCAATGTCAACGAACTGAATATCATTCAATGACTTCAACCTCCAAATGTGTTTAACCTTTGCATGAACTAATATAGATTTGCGATCAAAATGTATTGGAAACACTTTTCGACGACGTTACACCTCCCATGAGTTTCGTTCGAATAGAAGTGCGTTCCAAATGTGTTGTAGACACAAATTGATGAATCGCCTATAGAATCCTGCATGACCAAGAAAGGATCTCACACCTCTCACATTTGTTGGAGGAGGAATGATAGGTCGTTTCACTATCAAAAGTAATTCCAAAATCACCTAACAAGTATAGTCAGGCAASTAGGKTCAAACCACTGAGGAAGGACAGTTACTATCACAATTTGAACCAAGTTCACTAGCACCAGGGCTAGAAGGATCCACTATGCAACAATCACTAAAAATCCAAAGTTAGATTTTTGGTTTAACTAATTGGAACGCAAACGAAAGAAGTGAATAAAATTTGATAATTAAAAACCTACGGCTAGAAGGATCCACTGTGCAACAATCACGATTCAAGTGACAATAATCAGGATGAGGTAAACGGAATTATACTGCTCTCGCTTGTAAAATCCCACAATTAACTACAAAATTGACTCTCGCGTTAAGTAATCTAGGGGACAATTGAGATTAATTGTACACTCCACTCGCAGCTCACGCATCTAAAGTCGAATGAATTAAACTTGCAAAGCTAATTGGCAAAACTAAAATTGCAATCACTACAAAGCATATAAATTGAATATACCAAGACAAACCAAGTTTGTAGCATAGTTTCACCAAGCCCTAGAAGAAAATCTACTCACTATTCATAATTGAATCAACAGAAGAAATAACAATCAAAATCATAGAATTTATGATTGAAAACTAATAGAAAACAATGAAATAAAAATAATAAACTCTATGAGAAAGTAAAACAATGATTAAAATTGATAAAGAACAATGAAAGAAATACCTTAGAACTTCGATAAATGGAGAAAAGAAAAGTAAGGGTTTCAAAGTTGAAGGAGGAAGAAGAGAATAGAACGTAAAACTGCTGGACTTCCCCCATTCCTAAGTTAAAGCCTAATGTAAAATGAATCAATTCTACTAAAATATATTTTTCTATCTTAGAGAAAAATAAATTAAAAGGTAGTACAAAATTAGGAAAGTAGTTGAAAGTGAACGTTATACACAAGAAGGGGGGGGGGGATGAATTGAGTATTAAATAAGTGTTGTAAATTTTTCGGTTGATTGAGACTAGTTGAGAACCAGTCCTTATGCAGTGGAATAATAAATGAGAGAAATAAACAACACAAAGATTTAATGAGGTTCAACTTCTAATAAGTTTATGTCCTCCACTCACTCACTCTTTTATTAATCAACTCTGAATAACAAAAGAATACACTCGATCTAATTATGCACCTATGCACAAAAGATCCYCCAACTTCCACCTRTGGAAGTTCGACTCAATCACCAATTATGGTGATTCAAATGAACTTGATCCCTGATCGAATTCCCCAGCAAACTGAACTCACAATTTGCTCGAATGACAACTTTTTGTCTCTCAAATACAAATTGCCTTAATGCTTAGAATGAGAGTAAATTTAGTGCTTAATGTAGTATTGGATCAATGCTAGGTTAAGCTTTGAGAGAGAGAGAGAGAACTTTTGCAATTTAGATCTTATGAAAATGGCTCATGAAAAAGTGTTAGGGTTTCAGTATGAGCAATCAATCTTAAGTAAGCCTTTGTCTTGCATGTTATAGAATATTGTGTGAGAATATTTTTCTTTGGATAATGGAAAATAATCCACGGAAAATATACTCGACTGATTTTATTTGTTACCAAATAAAATTAGTACAATATACCATAACATACTTGCCATACTTAGGATATCTTCCATGTACATAACCCTAGCCATCCGTGTATTTTCAAAATCATTTTTTACGTGGAAATAAACTTTCCATAAATATGGATGTTAAGAAGTAAACCTGAMAAGATTGGTTTGGAACTGTTCCCAAACTTTTCCAGTCAACTAAGTTTACTTGTAGTTGTATATAATGAGTAACCAAAGTTAGTTATTATATTCAATTAAATCATCTCTCTAACTTAACCTTTATAGTGCATTTGAACAATCCAAATATTACTTACATTGCATCCACTACTACAAAAATGAGCAAAATAACCATTTCTAAGAGACCGGTTGTATTAATCCACCGGTTTCTTATCTTAAGAGACCGRATATTGATAATGACCGGTCTCATAAAAGCATGTAAGAGACCTGTTACATAAAAACCGGTCTCTTATATCAACATATTGTTTTTTAATAATTTAAGTGTGACACACTCACACTATACATCCTAATTTGCTATGTGTTGACAGAAAGATATATTATCTTTCCAGATCTCAAATCGTAATTGGGATGTTTGTATCTAAGTGAGTTGAAAAGTAGACAATATGAATTGATTGGTTTGAGGTAATTCTATAGAGTAGTACGTATGTTGCAGTTATTTGAGTTTCAGTTTGAATTGAAAAGTCTTAATGCAAGTGAAAAATTTACGTTAATAAATATCGGGGATGAATATTTAAATAAATGTTAACTACGAAATGCATTGAATTAAATTTTGATGGAAGTAATAAATATAGGCCTTCCATTTGTAGGTTAGCATGCGAAAGAAAATGTTACAGAGTCATTATAATTGATAGAAATTCCTTAAGCTAATATAAAATTGAGTTATTATGTGAAATTGTGGGGATATCATATTGACAATTGAGTTATTGATAGTTCAGATGAATCGAATTTCTGATTTGATTCGGGTATTGGATCCTATGGCGAGATGGGTTTTTTATAGGATTCTATTTGATTTCATTCCCCCGGAAAGAGAGCTTATCAGATGTATTGATAGTCTTTCAAAGAGTAGACAGAGTTTAACTGGGCTGTGTTTAGGGCTTAAACAGGTATGATGTCACCACCTTAATGGGATTCCTGTAGCAATCGGGGTGTTAAGGGATTTTCAGTTTATGGGGGGGGAGTATGGGATCTGTGAGTCAGCTGGCAATTCACTAATTTATTATTACTTTTCTGGCATTGATTAGAGTATTGCTGCAATAATTGCTAACCTTGTATTTATGTGGTGCGCTTCGGATGTGGGCCACGCATGCTAAGAGGAGCTTGAGCTTTAATGTCAAATTTGGGCTAAGAAATCTGTTGTTTTATATGATTATAGTATAAATGCTAATAAAGAAGTTTATTCTATGTATCGAAATTCCTTTAAGATAGCTGGGCTTATTAGGTGGGGTGGACAGCAGGTTTATAGGTAAATCGTAGTGGGGATATCATTTATGCCTGACTAACGTACATGATTTGGCGGGTAAAGAGTAATTGACAAAATTGAAATAAACTCAAGGAGTGTATATTATCAGAACAGAACCGCAATTATATTAGCACATTTTAAGGGTTATTCGATCTATTAAATCTTTGCCTTCCTTTCTAATGTACGTTTACCTTTTTATATAAGGTTTTCGTTTTTTGATTCTCTTGTTGGATATTTTTATTCTATACAGTGTCTATTACTATTGTATATCCTTATGATATCAGAAATAAGCGTGGTGTTGGTGTCAGGCTAAATAGATAGTTGGTATTGGCTGTTGCTATAATAAGAACATGATGTGGGGGTTTTTATAGGTTGTAGAAATTTACAACACAAAATGGTTGGTTATTCTTCGACTGGATTATGAAAAATAATATTGTAAAAAGGATATGGGTTTAATTATTATTAAGCGTATATTTCGGGAGTCCTATACGTTGATCAAGGATATAAATAGATGGCGAACTTCGGTTCATTTATATAATTATCTACAGAGGCTTAGTACAGGAAAGTGGAGATCAATGTCTCACGTAATTTTGCTTTTGTATGTAAGTTTTTCAGGTACATAGTTACGATCAAGTAAAAGAGTATATAGTAATATGTATGGTGAAGAAATAATTAGGAGAGGTGATAGTACATATTTATCTTAGAATAATGATGATTTTTTTTTTGGTTCTACATTCGTGTAGATATTCTATTACTATAAACATCTTGAGGATTTGGGAGAATTCTAAGTTAATTGTAAATTAAATATAGATGAGTGAATAATAAAGAACAAAAAAATATAAACAAACGAGTAAATTACACATTATGAGTCAAAAATCAGAAGGATACATCTGCATTTACTATGATGATGTATGATTCTCTTCTATTTATTTGTGCCTTTAGTAGGCCTAGTATTTCCGGTAATTGAATGGCTTCTTTAATTTCTTTCATGTTCAAAAAAATAAGATTCGCTTGGTAGATCTCTATATGGTCCATAGACTTATGTCTTATACTTAAAGATCTTGGGAGTGTAATCTAACAGAATCAGTACTAAATCTTTGATACATCTTTCCATTGGGCGGATCTGAATTTGCGGATCCGGACACTCTTTGATTCCGGATCGGATGATTTTGACAGAAATATTGCCTGCAGAGATTTTCGCAGAATTACAAAAGCATTTTACCAATATAGTATGAGCAGAGATGAGTATACAAGTATGTTTTTGATTGGAAACCATGGATATGTATTTATCTTTGCGAACAGTCACCTTCGAAATGGGCCCATAAATTTAGGTGACCGACAGACATATGGCCGATTATGATTAGGATTCTTTTGATATTAGCCTTAGGATAGAATATTGATGAATTTAGGGCAATATTTGATTATCAAGTATACAGCAGTGAAAAACACCCTGGCACCGAAAAAAATGTAACCTAGTCTGATAGAAGTTACATCGGAACGGTAAAGAGAATAGTACATATTTTTTGGGTATTCTTTCTGCTGTTCAAATTCAAATTTCTGTCATGTCTTAGATCTTAGTATGAATTGGCGATCGAACGTATCAACTGGGAATTGATGAATATGTAAAGGGACCGAAGAATACAGTAACTTGATACTTATGCTGGTGCTTTATCCTTTTTTTTATCTGTTATGGGGCTTCTTTCGTTAGAGGGACGATTCTTTATGTGAGAGGGAGGTGGATAGGTTCTAAGGGTAATTTGGGATATAGGAATTGATAATCTTTATTGGTCTTTTACACCAGCAATTCTTTTTTTTCGGCACTACGTAACGGATGCGTGGGAATGTTTTAGGATATGGGATAGCTTGGGTTCTGTCTTAGTTATTAGCATCTTATGATGTTGTGTTGGCTACTCTATGTGATATGGAATGTAGGTAGTGGGTTATGATAGATTTCAGGGTTAGAAAATTGGATAGAGAATTCCATTGTATCAATTATTTTCGTTGGGAGATTTCTGGAAAGAATTGTCGCATGCTAATTCTTCAAGAAAAAATTTATAATGAAGATATTCAGTTCTTATTGTTTTAGTTAGGAAATCTTGGACTGAGTATAGATACTATCTTTGGGATATTAAATGAGGGAATTATTTTTATTTAAACTACGGATGTTCCGTGTCTTTGGGCGGTGGACTAAATGTAGGTCAGGAGACAGAATACTAATTGGATTTGCTGTTGAGCAGTCTCTGTACTAGACTGAGGAATCTTGGTCGAGAGAAATTGAAGCGTAAAGGAAGTCTGCTGGATTGGCGGGTACTTTTTACAGTGTTTTATAAATTCCTTGATACTGAAGTATTTGGGAATTTTGGTAGAATGGCATAAGATGAACTTCAAAGAAGTCTGATTGGTTGATTTAACTTTGGGGGTCAAAATATGGAGGAAATCGTTTGATTAGAGCGTTGCCTTAAAGCAATTAATTTCAAGCAGACCTGGACCTAATTATATAGTAATTCGTGGTCCTAATAAAGCAAATAATCATTGTGTATCTTGTGCTATTTCAATACCGGGTGAGTTCGCTGTTCTTTGAGTTCTTATACGAATATAAACTTGAGGTAGGGTTTGTTTGGATCTAGAATTTGCGGGATTTAGTCAATGCATATATCTTGAGGTTCATGACTTTTATTTTGATTTGATGCTTTATTGCGGAAGTGGATTTTTCATAAAAAAAACAAAGAATGGAGTATTTCGTCGTATTGGTGGTTGAATAAAGATCAATGCTGTTCACAATATGAATAGTTCGTGTTTGATAGAAATTAGAAATATTAGATCGCATAAAATTAAATCGACAACGCGACGAGTTAATTCCAGATTAATAGATGAATAGACATAGAATGGAGGAAAGAAACATGTTATTCTTTTTATATCTTCGTATTTTATTATTAGTATTCCCTTTTTTAACTCCCGTTTTGAGTGTTTCTGATTCCTTTTCATCTATTTATATGATTTCAAAAAAATATACTGGAATATCAGTGGTTATTTGGTGAATATTTAAACTAAGTGGGTCCTGAGTCAGTAGGTTATCTATTGGAAATCTATGGGGCAAGAAAAACGGTTCTGAAGAAAGGCATCGATTAGATGGAACTCCACTGTTTGGTGCTATCGAAATGTTTGGATAGGAGGAATGTGAGGTATTGACCCGGAAAATTATTTAGGGGTGTCTTGGAAAAACTTGGTATAGTGGATCTCGGCATATATATGAATGCATTAATTTGCTGAAAGATTCGCACACGAAGATTGTATCAGTTGGCATTTAGTGGATTGTATTTTGCCTCTTTTCTCGTACCCAATATGATTATCTAATCTGTTCTCTGATTCTAAGGGTTTTTATTGTTCATTAATTGGGAAATACAAGAATGTAGTCATCTGGCGGCTAAATATTGGGTGTTCAGGAATCTCTTATATTATACATATAAGCGACAAAGGAAACAATTAAGAAGTTATAATAACTTATATTCTTTTTATTGATGATTATTTTGAGGGTTTTAGTGATAGATCGCATAAATGGTTGGGTGGGCCTAATGCATTTTGTGCTACTAATTTTACAAGATTATTCTCATAGGGAGAATGTTGCCATGAATGGATAAAATGTTTGTGTGTTGGTGGTGCTTTGTTTCGTTACTTTTTACCAGTCATGGGGTCTAAGATACAATCTTTTGAAATATTGGTTTTTGACGGATTGGTTGGGTTATTATATCGGGTGATGCCAGGTTTTGTGCTTGTTTATGTTGAAATTATCATGGTCCTCAATTACTGGATGAATCGAATAAATGGAGAGTAAGCTAGTAGATATACGGTATAAGTTTAAGATCCATTTTTAGCTAATCTTATATCACTGATGTGCAAAGATTTATACCTGAATGCTTTTCGTTTATGTAACCCCATAATCAACTCATTTTTACAATGTCAAATTGAGATACTCTATTTAGAACTTTATTCTATTTCTACCATAACCTCACTTGCATTTAAATGTCCGGCAAGGGTTTACATTATGTTCCATTATATTTCTGTAGTATTTGTTCTCGGGATTTTGTTTAAGTAAGTTAGTAAAAGTAAATAGATATCGTTGGCTTCGAGGAATATAGCGGAAGCAACCAGCTGATCTTCTCCATTTATAGTGCAGAATTTTGGAATCTTATTGTATGTTGTTGGAGGCAAGAAACTATAATTCATTATTTCTTCAGGATTCTTTTCGGATAAAGCTATTCTTGTATGGTGCGATCATTTCATATGATATAACAGATGATCGTGAATAATAAATTAAATACATAGTATTATTTCGAATGCATATCCCTTTTCGCCGGCAAGGTCTTATAGAAATCACGAGAGGCGGCGGATGGGGTAATAGTGCATATGTAGGATGGCTTTTCTAGATGGGAATAAGGCCCCTTCAGGTGGATCATGTAGGGTGTCGGCCATCAGATCCTCCAGATACAGTATTGAGAGTGTTCGAATTCCTGGTATGATATGCTTTAAAACATGAGCTTCTGTGCTAACGTTGGAGAAAAGCGGAGGATTGGATAGAAGTGGGAGCTGGTTTTTTATTACTGGCTTTAAACCTGAAAGAAGAGGATTGTGATCTGTACCCTCGTTACGTAGATATCTTATGCAGAGATGAAAAAAAAAATGGGAATCTTACTTTTTTAGGATAGCTGCCCCAATAAATATAGTATTTTTATTTCTTTAGTGAATAAGTCGGCATTCTAGTCTACATGGTGTGGATAAATAAGATTTGTTGAATTCTGATTTTATTTCACCTTATTGTGCTTTTGTTTTTGCATTTAATGGTTCACGCCGGACCCAGCAATAATAAGCGATTGTTAGAAGCTTCACTTCTTAAATACATGATTGGTTCCGTATGGTAGGGCTGGTAAGGGAAGGAGTCAGATTTAATCTGGGAAGCAAGAGTATAATAGAGTTTATATACTACACAGACAGGATAGTCAAAAATTTTGTGAGCGTTAAGATATAATATGGCGCGGGATTGAGAGACATTAACATTTTAGTGGTATCGGCCCTCCGAGAATTAGATGAAACTGTGAAGAATGGTTATACTAGATTTTAATTATTCCTCTTCAGGACAGAGTTGCTTGGGCTCTGTAAGGGGGAGATTCTTAGTAATGTCGATCAACTACCTCATTAAGAAGATAGTGATTACTAATTTGAGGAGTTTGGGACAGAGGAGAAATGCACTAGAAATAAGTTTCTGGACGTAGGTTAATCAACAGTCCACTTGAGGTGGGTACTAAAGTTTCTTTGTTTATTTTGAAGGCTGGTATTTTATGCATCTGTTATTTTTGCAACGAAATTTTTCTTATGGATTTCTTAAAAGAACAATTAGAAAGAAGGTGGAAGGGAACTGTGAGAAAAATGACATTTCTTACGATTTTGAGTTTAAAATTTAATTTAATCAACATCAAGTTCTGGTACTACAAGAAAAGATAATAGGGTTTGTTAGAGAGTATTGTACCTTGGAACAATATTGGATAATCTGATCAACTAAATAAAGAGTTGAGAAAGTGTTTTTTTTGTTTATGTTTATACTTTTCAATTCTACGTTAGGAACTTGGTGAGAATTATGTCTAGATTTGTTCTAATATTTATTTCTTATTGCGCAATTTTGTTTATAAGGAGAGATATTTGACTTCTTGTCACTCTTTTCATGACAATGAGGAATGGAAATAATTATGTAGTTTAGAGATATGTTCGGCTAGTTCAAACGTGCATGACTGTTTAAGTTCGTGACGAGTCGGAATTCAATTCGCTCGATATAGACTAGTTGGGGAATAGAACAAAGACAATAAGAAGAGGGGGAACAGATGTTCTAGGGGGGAATTCTTTTCTCCTAGTTTGTCTCGATTTCGCCAGACAAGTTATGTGTAATTCTTTGTCGTGTGTTGAAATAGTATGAGTCTTGATCACTTCGGCAAATGCACTTCGTGTCCTTAAGGTCTTTCATTTTATTCGAGAATTTAATTTTTAGTTCTCATCGATTGATCTTTTATTTTTTTATTATTATTATACGGCGTTGTAGTGGAACTGAACAAAGAAAGAAGGAATTTAATTGACAAATGGAACTTTCTGGATTTTTAAATTAGAAATATAAATGTATTATGTGTTGTTCAGTAATAAGTTTGCTTCTTTTTTTCACTTAAAATTTGGACGATAAATTATATAGAGCATATATGATTGAATGAACTTCAATTTCAAACAGCGAAGGGGCTTTTTTTCATTTTCTATTTTATACAAAATTTAATGAAAATTAGAAAATAAAAAGAATTTAGTGGATGAGAGTCTCCCTCTTGTTGTCTATTTAGGGGGAAGAGGAGGTCCGTTGAGTTTTTAGGCTTTTAAGGCTTTATTTTTATAGTAGAACATTTGGTTATATTGGGCTAATTCTGACAGTGTACCTATCCTAAGAAATTGACCATTATATTATGAAGAACGGGACGAAGTAATAAAACGCTCACAAATAGTAGCATACAGATTTACATTGTAGCTAGGTATGCTAGGGACTCTTCGAGTAGTATATGTGGCATTTACATCCATGATACCTCCAAAATTTTATGGATGTCGGCTTAATTCGGCGAGGACATAGTCCATGGTATTGTTGATTATTATGGAATGAGGGTTTATACCGACATGGGAATAATCAGAGGAATTCACTTTTCGGGCTTAATCTATATTATAATCTTGTTCTTTTTTATTTAATTTGAAAAGTAATTAAGATTAAGCTCCAATGGCATAAAATAGTATGTACGACACTAGGAGAACTTGGTAGATCAATTAACCCCTTGTATTGTTGTATCGGTGTTGTTTGTCGCTTTTGTGGGTTGTAGGTTACTTATATTCCATATTGCGGATTATTTGGATACGGTTTCATGCAAGGAATTTTGTTATAATCGTACTGGAATGTTTGAATAGCGATGCGGTTGGTACAGGGATATCTTGTTCAATGTGGTTGTCATCATCAAAAAGGGAATTTTGAGTTCTACGTTGAGTTTTGAATGATGACAAACCACATTGAACTAGATGTTATGCAAGTTTCTGTGTTGATGTAGGTACAAGTTACAAGTTAATGAATGATAAGACGGAGCTCATGAAGCCAAGACTTGAAGATTGCATGAAGACCAAGTATACAAGAGACATGGTTTTAGGTCTTAGATACTTAACAAAATTGACATAAGAGATCGGTTAAAACCCCAAAGAGACTCCAAACAACCGGTTTAGATCTAGGAGGTCTCTGTTGGTAAGAGACCGGTTTATTTGGACGTCTCTTAAGTTAACATAAGAGGTTGTCAAATTAGCCGGTCTCTTTGGCTTCAGTATACCGACCAACTTAAGAGACCGGTGTTGTGTCACGCCGGCTCTTAATGTTTATTTAAAAAAATACATCGAGATGTGAGGAATCCCACACATCTCGATGACTTCGTACTTTTTAAATGAAATACAATAATAATTACTTGACAAATTATAAATTCAATACAACTCCAATCAATATGAATATTTAAAATTACAAAATCACTATAAATACAAATTATTAAAATTTAAAATACATAAAAAAAAGAAATATCAAAAATTAAAATCCAAATTAAAGATATAAACACTTTTTCGCATTGTCGCTAGCAGACACCTTCTTTCAAATCTAGTACCGCATAAGTATTAGATATGAAAGTAAGTTTTATTTCCTGTATAAAATACAAGAATAACAGCAAAGAACGACAACAAAGAAAACTGAAATTAAAAAAGAACTCAAACAACAAATGAATTAAACAAAGAAACGAAACCACACAAAATTGAAAATAAAATAAGAACACAAACAATCGAAAAATGAAAAAATAAAACAAAAAATAAGTTTTCACTCTCAGCAACAAAAGAATCAAAATACAAAAAAAACCCAAAATTAATAATAAAAGTCAGGAAGAAATGAATAATCAGAAATCAAAGAAATAAAATCAAGAGAAAAATGAAAAAATCAAAGAAATAAAATCTAAATAAAAAAAATAACACTAAAATCAAAACACCTCAGAATATAAGAAACAAATTTTCCAGAAACAAAGATCAAAGCAAAAATGAAAGAACGAATAACAAAAATAATCGTAATAGAAACGAAGAGTGAAAATCAGATTTGACCAAAAAAAAATAAATCGAAAAACTTGAGATACTATATACTTAGATCTACAAATGAACTAAATCTAAAATGAAAACAAACACAACCAGAAAATCAGAAATCAATACAAAAACCAAAAACAAAATCAAAAATCAAACAGACGAGTCAAAAACGAAAAACTGATACGAAAGGAAAACAAAAAATAATAAAAAATCTAGAAGATAAGGATGAAAAAACACAAATGAAGCCAGAAAATAAAAAAAAAACAAAAAAGAAACGAGGTAGAACGAAGATCTGAAAATGGTTCAAAATGGAAAATGAGCCAGAAATCAAAAAGAAAAACAAAAAGAAGAAGAAAGCTTACTTGATTATACGTCCAGAGTGAAGAAACGGGGTAGAAATTGACCACGAGTAGATGAAAAATGTAAAATGGATTAGAAGTCGATGTTGTGTTTGTGTGTTTGTGAGATGAGAGTGATGAGAGAGATGAGAGTGATGAGAGAGATGAGAGAGAGAGAATTCAGAGGAATGTTAGAGGGGTCAGAATTTAAAAAAAAAATGTATCGAATGCTCTAGATATAGAGTGACTCTTTAAAGTTAGGATGTAGTGTAGAGTGAGTCTGTGTACTGTGTCGTACACTCGTACATGTGTAAAGTTTGGGTTTAGTGTGTGTGT
>SNQN01009634.1:0-24629 GCA_008642245.1 Bassia scoparia
ACTCGGTGTCTGAACTATCAACATGAAGACACTCACTGGTTGCACATATCAAAGCGACCTCATCATCACTCTTAGAAACCGTTGRTGCAGTGTTTTTGTCATCTCCCTCCTTTTGAGAATTATCATTCTTCTTTCTTTGTTCCCTTTTCAACCAGAAACAATACTTCTTGATGTGACCAGGCTTCTTGCAGTAGTTGCATGTAATCACATTTCTCCCATCACTGGATTTGGACCTGTTCCTTGAGTTATCACGGCCTTTGGGACCCCWACTCTTGCCTCTTCCTCTATTCTCAATAATGAGAGCTTGTGAATTGTCAACTCCCATCTCCTTTCTTCTTATCTCTTCATTAAACATACTATCTTTGATCACATCCAAAGACAACACACCATCTGGAGCAGAGTTACTAATAATCACAACTAAGGTCTCCCAACTATCTGGCAAAGAACTCAACAAGAACAAAGCCTGCAGCTCATCATCAAGAACAACTTTCATCGTAGTCAACTTGTTAATAATATCCTGGAATTGAAGTCACTAAGATGCTCAGAAACAGACTTTCCACCTTTCAATTTCAAATTAACAAGTCTTTTAATCAAAGAAGCTTTATTATGAGCGGTCTTRCTCTCATACAAACCTTCCAACTTCTTCCACAAATCATAAGGGTCGGACTCTTGTGACACATGGTTGAATWTGCTAATATCAACCCACTGCCTTATAGTCCCCAAAGTCTTTCTTTTCAACTTTACCCAATCTTTCTCATCCATTTTATCTGGTTTAGACGGTCTAGTAACARTACCATCAGAATTGGTGACAGTTTCAATTGGGTCATACAAGTCCTTGCAAAACAACAAGTCTTCCATCATAGGTCTCCAAATAGAATAATTAGTTGATGTCAATTTAACCATCGAGCTACTACTAGTAGACTCCATATTGTGACAAAAAAATGATCCGGCTCTGATACCAAGTTGTAGGGATCGAAAGGGGTCACTACGACACCCACTATGTCACACAATCAAGACAACCAACCAATTACTCAACCAAACAACCSAAATTATCACACAACTAATGACCAAGATAAAATCAGCAATATTGCAGTACCAAAACAACAATAAAACAATACCAATTGAGCAATTAAACAAGCAAGCGGAAATAATCACAAACAACACACACAAATTATACGTGGAAAACCCCTTCAATGTGAAGGATAAAAACCACGGGACCTCTTGAGGAGTCCACCCTAACTTCTCTTAATAATAAATTGAGGGAAAAAGAATCCCAAATCAGTCTAARAAGGATTCACAACCCACCAACAATCACCAAGAATAATAAGAGATAAACTAGAACAAAAGAGGTATAGAATTCACCAAAACAGCAGCTCTGTTTAGACCAGAATTCCGACCAAACCAGACCTCACAGAGACAATCCAACCGTCCAAAATGAAGCCCCGTATGTCAGGAACAAGCTGTCCAAATTTGAGCAAAATCGAACCACGGGAACACCTCCGATCAAGCAGTTGATCAAAACTGCACAGGCTGAAAAACGAAAATAGCTGTTGTCTTTTCTTATTCTATTTCTCCTYTTTTGGTGCGTGAATGTGTGTTGAAAAATGTTACTCTCTCTTTCTGATTTCTTGCAGCAAGTAATAACACCAAAAGCTTGTCTTAGAAGCCAAAGCACCCAAAGAAAAATGGACCCTAAAAATAGAACTTGGAAATCCACAAATAAAAGGCCCAAAAAATATAACATCCAAAAGVAATGTAAATATTGCACAAATGAGCTGGACCCATAACAGAAATAAGTAAAATTAAGAGATCGAGATATGATTCAAACGACAATAAAATGGAGGTTTCATGATACCAATAAATGAATAAAACAGGAGATAAAACACTTACTCAAGATTAGAAGAAAAAAATGGAGGTCGAAGAAGTAGTAGTTGCACTGATGTTCCAGCTAGCGAAAGTTACTGGAATGAAGTTGCTCAAATTTAACGAATTAACAGTAAAAACCTTAAAATACTCACGGTTGAGACAATTAATCCAAACTAATACCTAAAATTGGATTTATAAAACTGGTACTTACCAAAGGAATTTGATAAAAACTGGTGTCTACCAAAAGGAATTTCCCTAGAAAAAAGTCAAGGAGATCGAAATAGCCAACGACCAACAGAGATCATTTGTTCAGTGTGTTACTGAAAATATCAGTAGCTATAATTTAGGAACTTTTGTTTATGGTTTTTACTTAATCAAATGTAAACTATCACGTTTAATATGGGTTTGTTAGTTGGTTAGTGGAGTTAGTGCTGTCTCTTATACACATCTAGATGTGTATAAGAGACAGGGTACTTACCAAAGGAATTTGATAAAAACTGGTGTCTACCAAAAGGAATTTCCCTAGAAAAAAGTCAAGGAGATCGAAATAGCCAACGACCAACAGAGATCATTTGTTCAGTGTGTTACTGAAAATATCAGTAGCTATAATTTAGGAACTTTTGTTTATGGTTTTTACTTAATCAAATGTAAACTATCACGTTTAATATGGGTTTGTTAGTTGGTTAGTGGAGTTAGTGTTTCTCAAAGTCAGGAAGCTAGTTATTTATATTTTTAAAGTTTTTACTTAGATAATGGTGTGATTGAAACGGAAAAAGGGTTAAATTAAGAACTTGGTCTAAAGCGGCCTGGTGATACTAGGTGGGGGTCACATTATAAGTCCCTAATTAATTTGTTTGAATTGTATCTAGATGTGCTTGATTTTATATATACTAATGCTTCATTTTCTAGACATACAAAGAATGCACGTGGTCTTATGATTTCATTGCGCTCTTTTGATTTTGCTTTCATTTTACACCTAATGTTTGGTGTTTTTGGAATTACAAATGAGTTGTGAATGGCTTTACAAAGAGAGGAACAAGATATTGTTAATGCAATGGACTTGGTGGGAGCATCCAAGCTATGCTTGCAATATATGAGAGATGAAAAAATTGATGAAATATTAGAAAAACTTTTCCAATATTGTTTTGGGCATGACAGGGGTTCCTAATATGGATGGCTTTTATCTGGCTCGTGAAAGACCAAAACGAAAAGGCTCCAAAAATCATATATGGACATCATTATCGTGTAGAGGTGTTCTACACTGTTATTGATTTGCAACTTCAAGAGTTTAACAATCGTTACAATGAAACTAATACAAAATTGCTTCTTTGTGTGGCTTGCTAATTTTTAAGGACTCATTCCATGCTTTTGATGTGACACAACTAGCTAGTAAGAATAACCGAATTTTATCCATATGATTTTGATTCAAATGATATTAGAGGACTTTCTTCAGAGTTGAGAAACTACATTACTGGCATCATGATGATTTTCAAGGTCTTGCGGGAATCGCTAATCTTTGTAGAGTGATGCAATAGTTGAAACAAGGAAACATTTTATATATCCAACTATTTATTTACTCTTAAAGTTATTATTGATCTTACGCGTTGCAACTGCAAGTGTGGAAAGAGTCTTCTCTACCATAAAGTATATATGTGAAGTATGACTTGCGTAATAAGATGGGTGATCAACTATTGAATGACTATTTAGTGACATATATTGATCGAAAAGGATTGGTTGTGTTTCGGGTGAAACAATATGACCGTGAATGGATCTTGCTTGAGTTGAGAAAGACTTGACTGAATTTGTATTTTTCCTATGATTGGCCTGTAAAATAGAACAAAAGATTGCTACCTCGAAGGTTTTCTCGAGTAAAACCTCTTCGAAGCTTAAGTCAGATAATTGTAAGAATTGTTGATATTTTCGTAATTTAGTGTGAGTGTTGGTATATATAAGCATCGGGTGACTTGCTTGCTTGTGAGTAAGTGGGCTTTGGGCCTCAATTAGCCTTATTTTGGGCTTGGCTGGCCTAGTTGGCTTATTGGGTTGAGATTTAAATGATCTGGCTGGCCCAGCTGGCATATTGGGCTGAGATTGATTGGTTTGGGCCTTAGTTAATGGGTTGATACCCTTACAACTTGCTCCCCTCCAAGTCCGATTCAAATGAAGTCAACGAAGTTGGGTGAAATGAGAAGCGGATGGAGTTTTTACTCGGGAAAAAATTGTGAAGTAAAATGGAAAAGAGGAAGTTTTGAAGGGTTTATAGTTTTGGTGAGACGGGTGATTTTGTGTACCTGTAGAGAGTGGATTTATATAAATTTCGGATCTGGGTTTGTAGACTATCAAATGTGTGGACTAATCGAGAGTACAACCTGTCTCTTATACACATCTAGATGTGTATAAGAGACAGTGTATGTAGTATTATTGGGTTAATACCCATACATATTGTCCCCCTCAAGTCCCGTTCAAATGAAGTCAACGAAGTTGGGTGAAATGAGAAGCGGATGGAGTTTTTACTCGGGAAAAAATTGTGAAGTAAAATGGAAAAGAGGAAGTTTTGAAGGGTTTATAGTTTTGGTGAGACGGGTGATTTTGTGTACCTGTAGAGAGTGGATTTATATAAATTTCGGATCTGGGTTTGTAGACTATCAAATGTGTGGACTAATCGAGAGTACAACGTTGTAGACTTAGGAATACAATTTCCCAATAATCAATTTCCGTCGTGTCTCGTTTGTTTTCATCTCTGCGTTCTAGAATATACCGATTGAGGATCCCTCGACGAATCATGCATGTCCTAAATTTGATCCCTCAATTATTGATGACAGTCTTCGGTTATATGGCTGAAGCTATCATGAAACTCGCACCACAAGCCTGTTGTATTCTGCTTTACTAGCCTCGCCGGTCGATTCTATCTCTTGTTTCATGAATGCAATGCAAAGATCCTTGTTCTTGTATCCGACAAAAAAGTGTACTCAGAGTATTTGATTTCGTAATGTCTATCGAAATGTTCGGATTGTTGACCGCTTCCACGACTGGAACCCCGTTTTGTCATGGTATCGGCTGTAGCAAGATTATTATTATTACTGTATACCATGGTTATTGTAACGATCAGCCCCCCGATCGTTCCTTCTATCATTTGGAGAATTGTGTTGGATGTCATTATTTCGGCCCTTATCATTCCGCCGATCTCTATTACGCCTTTGATTTTGACTATGATCATTATTTTTGTTAGGACCATGTTTCGGGGTATACACTTGCGGCGCTTCCCGATTGTGCCTATCATGGCATCGAATATAAGCATCGACTAGCTCCCAAGAGAGCTGCTTCTAAAGTAGTTGGATTTTTCTTCAACGAGTGATAAAAAAAAATCTCGGTTGGAGACCGGTCTAGAGTGCATGGACCGCCACATCCGGTTAGATGTTCGATATGGCCGATTTCCAAACTAAATCGGGTTATAAAGTCCCGAAGTGTTTCATCGACACCTTGTTGTAGTGAGAACATCTCGGTCGTCGTCCGTTCCCGTCCGTTCGAACTGACGAATTTGCTTTTAAACTTCTGAATGAGATCAGAGTAACTTTGCATCGATCCCTTTGGTAACCCTTATGAGAATCAGGTTTGTGCAATTCCCATTAAATTTCTTCGAAAGAACTTGCACCACGTCGCCTCAGAGTATTTGGACAAATACATATGCCCTTCGTATTTTGACACGTGATCATGTGAATCCGGTAACGTCATTGTATCAGATATGTGATGGTAGCCTAACTTTAGCCACCGGTGCATCTAAAATCCACTGTTCGAATGGTGTCCTTTCGAGCGTCATCGTCATCATCCGATTTTGAGGGTCGAAACCCTGCTCGTCGTGTCTTCGCACCCCAACCTCTCGTGCTAGTGGGCCTAATTGGTCGAACTTCAGGTTTGGGTATCATGCGAAGCCTGTGACAAACTCTGCATGGGACTTCCTCCCAGGTGCTTTGGATCCTCTAACGATTTTTCCGACACATGAGAGGCTCTGGTGTTCCTCCTGTACATGGTGTATCTTCTGGTGTGGCCTCTCCTTCGGTCGTTGTTGTTTGATCTGTGGTGTGTTTCAGATACTGATTCATGGTATGCAATGCATTTTCAAACTGTGTTGTTGTTGGCATGTTCGGTTCGGGTATCACACTATCCTAAGTAGTTACGTCATGGTGTGACTCCTCCTGTGACCCATAGTATGAGCCTATATCCCCCGAACCCTCAGACATCGTGCCATTGTCCGTCATGTAATCGTCATATATGTATTCCATAGTGTCAAATCTGATGTGAGCGTTTGGGGGATTATTTTTTCTATTTTTTTGGTTTTGTAAGACTTGTGAGATTGTCGTGAGACTTTTTTGAGATTCTTGTCAGATTTTTTGAGATTTGTGAGGTTTTTTTGTCTTTCCCCATAGACGGCGCCAAATTGTTTCGGGTGAAATAATATGATCGTGAATGAATCTTGCTTGAGTTGAGGAAGACTTGACTGAATTTGTGCTTTTCCTGTGATCGGCTTCTAAAATAGAACAAAAGATTGCTACCTCGGAGGTTTTCCCGAGTAAAACCTCTCCGAAGCTTAAGTCAGATAATTGTAAGTAAGAATTGATTGATATTTTAGTAATTTAGTGTGAGTGTTTAAGAGTTTAGCTACCTGATTTTGCGAGTAGAGCTTGGTATATATAGGCATCAAGTGACCTGCTTGCTTGTGAGTAAATGGGATTTGGGCCTCAATTAGCCTTGCTTTGGGCTTGGCTGGCCTAGTTGGTTCATTGGGCTGAGATTTAAATGACCTGGCTGGCCCAGTTGGTATATTGGGCTGAGATTGATTGGTTTGGGGTTTGGGCCTTAGTTAATGGGTTAATACCCATACAGGATCAGGATGTATGTTCACCAATAACCAATGATACTATAATGCAAAATATTCAAAACATGAAACCTCGCCGAGGAGAATTACCTTAGATTTTGTTTAGATTTGTTCCCTTGTTTATTAAGACAATGTATTTATGGTTTTGTCTAATTATATATATTTTGTAAGCATTATTTAAGGTATATATACATTATTTTTCTAGTGACCCGGTATATGTAATTTTTAGTTCCGCCACTAGCTGATGTGGCATTGTGATTTTGAAGTGTGACCTCTTTGATCTTGTAATGTGGACTTACTGTTCGCTGAGGCGGGCATGGCCCAACTGAACGTAACCCCATTTGACACATTTTCAATTTAAAGATATTTTAAAACTAACGTGTGGTAAGTGTTCGAGCAAAATTTAGATATTTGGTAGAAAACAATTAAAGTAGATGATTTGTGGGTAATTCAATCAATTGGACTAAAAACAATAAGAAAAAAGATTATTATTACTATGAATAAAATTGCTCGTACAATAGAAATGTTCTTGATAATTGAGATATTCTGTGTCCCGTAATTGAATACATGTGCTAGTATTTATACATCGTAAAATAGGTTGTTGCTTCARTGAATATGCTCTTAGTCATGCCCAAAAAGTAGGGGTAGTGCTTTGACGTCTTGCTGGATTTTAGGAGTTGGAAGTTATCCTCTTGACTTGTTCAATATTTTTTACGATTACAATTGTCACGTACAACATGCTCAAAGTAGAAGAAGTCTTTTACTCCTTGAATTGGGCCTATGCTTGATTTGGACCATGACACCAAAAATGGGCCCAACAGTAAGCTACTTCCTAATTGCTACTAGTCCATAGACAGTAGCTTACGGCAAAGAGCTGAGGATAACGTTGTGGGGACTATGACTAAATCCGTTCATTGCCACACATTTTTATTGTTTATGACTCCGAAGTTTACGTCTAAGTCAACTCTCTAGCTAGCTCTAAGTCTTCAACTATTATTGGACACAATCAAAGACTATATGTACAGCATCAATAATCAGTTAATCACAGACTGTATTTACAGCATCAATAATCACAGACTGTATTTAATGATGAAATGATGTCTAATAATCTGTTTATTATTAGCATCCTCCATTGTTCTCTAATAATTATAATAACCTGCTGCATCCTTCAACAGTCAAGTGCTGGGAATCCAAACTATGCAGCCTGCTCTAGTCTCTACTCTTGCGGTCCGATCCAAAATGTCGGGTACCCGTTTTGGGGGGAAAGTAGGCCCAAATCCTGCGGGATCCCGGATTTGAAGCTCAATTGTGATAGCCATCCAACGCTGCTGCATCCTTCCACTATCAATATATTTGAGTCGAGTGACATTGAAGTAAGTGTTCTTGGCATCAATGCAACTTCCCACACTTTGGTATACTCCCTAGATTATCTCGTCAATTTTTGTATCGCTGGCCGTAATCCTACAATCCTTGCAACGCTGGAAGTACCCGCTGCAATTTACAGAAAAATACAAGTATTCTATGGTTGTGATGACCATTGTGTCTCAAACTATCGGAGCATCAAGAGTTTTACCTGCTCCAGTAGCGATGACGGCATTGTTATTGGTACTGCGTATTACTTTGGCAATAGATCATCAGAAATCAGTAAGTCGTGCTCCTGCAAGAACGATGTTTCTCTTCCTGTGGATGTCAAAGGGTTTGATGAGCTCTCAAGTACAAATTCCTCCCTTTTGAATATCTTGATGAGGCAGCAAATCCAAACAAATTACAAGGCGAATTTCACGGCATGTTCCATGTGTGAGAAATCTGGAGGCATATGTGGGTCATCGGAAGATCCATCCTCGGAACAATTCGTTTGTTATTGCTCAAATGGATCCCAACAACCTCTTCTATGTCCTGGGACTAAGCAAGGTGTGATGCTTTTACTTCCCTTGTATTTTATTTTTTTTGTTGAAATTCTCATATATGCCCATGAAATTTTCGTTTTTCTAATTAAGTTGTGCCCCACATTTTGAAACAATCTCAACTGTACCCCTAAAAACTTGCATTTTCCTAGGACAATTTGAAAGAGTGCGAGAGAGAGGAGTGGTCGTTAGGGGTGTTCAAAAATATCCGATTCGATCTGTGAGATTCACTTGATTCGATCCGAAAAATCGAATATCCAATTCGGTTTTTAAGGTTTCGGGTATTCCGGATCGGATATCCGAAAATTTTCGAATTAGAATTTTTGCGCTTTTGTCCGATTTTTTTATTAAAAAATAATTTAATATGAGAAAATAAAAGAAAAATAGGTAAAATTATAGATATTCGATCCCATTTCGGATATCCGATCCGAAATTTCGGATATCGAATCGAATTCGGATTGGAAAATAATAGTTCGGATATTTCGGATTTGGATCGGTATTTTCCCGATCCGAAAATATCGAATATCCGGATTTCGGATCGGATAATCCGATTTGAAACCCCTAGTGACAGTGCATGCTCGTTGTGGTGCTGGCAATGCAGTTGCGTATTGACGAAGGAAAGAAATTAGAAATAAAAAAAGAAAAAAATTGAAATTGAATTGAATTTGTGTCAAGAATCATATAGAGAGAATAGATCTACATTTTATTGATTGTATTGCTTGTCATATGTTTTTCATACGCGAAATTCCTAAGATATCCAATGGATGGATATCTAGTTGATATCCAAGGGTATTTATGTAAAGACACGGGTACCAACTCATTTTGGGACTTAATGGACCTTTTCTTGCTATTTTGTTAGCAGTGACAGATGTTAAAAGTAACTATAGTAAGGTCATTAAAAGTGGGGTCAATTTGATTTTTATTGTACTCCACTACTCCGTATGTTTCTTGTTTGCATTAAAAAAAGTGGAGTCAATTATGTTACTTAGTCAATTGAATTACGAAGAACCACAGTTGGTATCAAATTAAGGTCCTGTTTTTTGGACTTATTTTCATAATACATAAGTTAAGTTAATTTAAGTTCAATTAAGTTATCTATCTAACCTAATATCATTCTCTCATAAAATATTTAATTCAGTTAAGTTAAATTTAGTTTAGTTCAATTCAACTCCAAAATTAATCCAAATAAACAGAGCCTGACTGGTGGTGTTGAATTGGTAGTCCCATTATTTGCAATTAACATGGAGTTATCATTTATCAATCGACAATGCTATTAGTGATATATTTATTTGCAATTAGCATTAAGTACTTGATGTCTAGTGAATGCTATTTTGCGAGCAGGACTACACCTATTCAGTGGATAATCCATCAACTACTAATACAATAATAAATTATCTCTATTATATAAGGAAGGGGGGGGGGGGTCGCGGTGGTGTCCCCCGAAATTACCACCCTACCCCCCTCCCTTTGGCAAATTACAATTACACATAGAGATCTAGTTCAATGGTCAGTTTTGAGTAATCACCTCCTTAATCATCTACGAATTAGTCAATTAACGAGGTATGGAGATCTAGTTCAATGGTCAATGTGACTCAGACGACCTATTTGACTCCGAGACTATGAAATGAAATTAAAATTTTTTTATCAATGTAGTTATAAAGCTTCACAAATTTAACCAATTTATAGTACTTATCTCCTAAATTGTCTAAAAATTAGTCAATTATAGAGGTCTTGAATTCTAGGTCAATGATCAATTTGACTCGAACAACTTGTGTTTGAGTCCGAAACTGTGGAATGAAATTAGAATTTCCATCAAAAGACTTATAGAGCTTCACAAATTCAGTAACTTTAGTCAAATTTGAGTAATCATCCCTTAGTCGTCTACGAATTAGTCAATTAACGAGGGGATTGCGGGAGTTAGCAATAGATTTAATTTTACAAATCAACATAGTTTTTTTTTTTGCGTTCTTAAATCAATTTCATAAGGTGTCAGCATTAGATGTTACACAATCTCGTATTTGTAAATCCATTTCATAAACATTTGTAAAGGGGATTGCAGGGGTTAGCAATAGATGTCACAAATCATCATACATTTTTCGCGTTCTTAAATCAATTCCATAAGGTGCCGGCAATAGATGTTACCTCATTCCGACGTTAGCAACTAGTTCCAAAAGGTTGAAATCTTATTATTAGTTGTGGTAGCAATATATATACGAAGTACTAATATCAAAATTAATAATACTAGTTGCAAAATAGTATAAGTAAACTAAAATAAGAGTAGTAGTATCAAATTAATAATGGTAATAGTAAAATGGTGATAATAATAACAACAATAACAATTGGAAAATAACAACATGATAAATGCAACAGTTGGCCCAACTAAGTCGTCTAACGGAATAAATGCAACAGTTGTATTAGCATTTTTCTCAATGCAAAATAAGTTAATATTGGGTTAGGTAGTGACATTAGTGAAGTGATCCAAAAATAAAAGGAGAGAAATAATATGGCAGAAAAACAAAACAATTACACACTACAAAAAAAGCCTAAGAGACCGGTTAAAAAAGGCCAAAGAGACCGCAAACAACCGATCTCTAGGTGAGAGGGCTCTAGGTAAAGAGACCGTTTTTTTTTGCGGTTTCTTAAGTCACTCAAAGAGACTGGTGCTAAGATAAACCAATCTCTTTGAATATACTAAAAGAGACCGGTTTCTGACACATAACAGATCTCTTTGATGTTACCTAAGAGACCGTTCTGACACATAACCGGTCTCTTTGGTATATATTTGAATTAAAAAAACGCAGGCCCCACTTGCATCTCATTACTGCAAGCTGGCCATTATTCTTAATATTTCATAAAAAAAGACAATAAAATACACTATATTAATTATTACACATTACGAAAGTACATGGAAAAATACATCTAAGTATTACAACATTCTAAATATACTATATTATACAATTCAAAATTACAAATACACTACATTCCGATTAAATTTGTTCTTCATTTTGAGATGTTTTTAACCTGTAAAAACAAATTCAAAAATTTAGTGAACAATCAAATTCAAAATTGTTTTATCCTGAAAATTTATTGATTTGTCTTATCAGAAATGAAAAAATAATGAAAACTTTGAAAACATAAAAAAAAAAACACAGCATCATTTTTTTCTTCTAGAGAGAAACAATAAATCAAAAAATCGAGAAAGATTAGGAAAACAAATCTAGAAGAAAAATCAGGAACAAATCTAGAAGAAAAATAACCTAGAAATAAAAAGAGAACAATCGAAAAAAATCGTGAATAAGGAAATAAATCAGGAAAAATCGAAAAAAAACTTGAATCAGGAAGAAAAATCAGGAAAAACAATCGAAAAAAACTTGAATCAAAATAAAAACGAAAACAATCAAAAACGAATTTTTTCATCTAGATTGGTATGCTGAATTTCAGGAAAAAGAAACGAAAACAACCTAAATAAAAAACGAAAACAAATCCAGAAGAAAAAAACAATCAGGCACTGTGTTTTAATCGAAAAAAACAATCGAAAAAAACTTGAATCAAAATAAAAACACAAAATAAAAACGAAAACAAATCTAGAAGAAAAATCGAAAAAGAAACGAAAACAATCTAGAAGAAAAAATCAGAAAGAAAACAAAAACAATTCTAGATCTAGAAAACGAAAAAAAAAAAAACAGGAAACAAAACAAATCAGGAGAAACGAAAACAAACCTCGCCGCCTCACCATGTCACAAATTAAAAAAAATACGAGAGAACAATATGAGAATAGAGATAGATCTAGAGGAGAGATAGTATAAAAGGGTAGGAGGAGAGATGAGAGAGAAGGCAGAAGAGGAAATAAAGAGGAGAAGAGAAAGTAAAGAATATGAGGAAAAAAAGAGGAGAGAGAAGATAGAAGAATATGAGGAAATAAAGAGGGGTAGAAGCAAGGGTGCGTGAAATAAGAAGGAGAGGAGCCACGTACGCAACTCACGAGATAAACTAAGGGTTCTAGGTCTAAGATTCATTTTATTTTTTAAAATAAAATATCAAAGAGACCGGTTTTACTGATGACCGGTTTCTTTGGTGAGAGTTAGAGATGTGTTACCAAAACCGGTCTTTTAGGTGAAGGTAAGAGACCGGTTTTTATAATATCCGGTTTCTTAATTTAAGAGACCGGTTTTGAGAAACACCGGTCTCTTAAATATGGTGCCATATCCAAGTTTTGTAGTAGTGTTAGTAAAAGTGGTCCAAAAATACGGTAATTTTGCCATTAATAATTTAGAAATAAGGAAACTTGTACAATCATTGCAAGTTTTTGTTACACCCAAATATAAAAAGTGTTGCAAGTTTTAGAGATACTATACTTACTCCGTTTTTTTAGTTGCACCAATTGACTTTTCCACTATTCACAGGAAGCACTTTGACCAAGTTTCACTACTACAAAAAAAGCCTAAGAAACCGGTTGAAAATGGCCTTCTTAGACCACTTTGCAACACGTTTATATTTGGCACGTTTCTTAGGTTAAGAAATCATTTTTTTTTCTGGTTACTTAGGTCAATTAAGGGATAGGTTATAAATAAACTGGTTTCTTTGACCTTATTTAAGGAACCAATTATAATTTAAAACTGGTTTCCTTTGATTTACCTAAAAACTAGTTTTTAGAAAACTGGTTTCTTTGATATACCAAAGAAACCTGTTTTTAGAAAAAATGGTTTCTTAAATGTCTGACAAAGAAACCAATATTTTTTAAAAACCGGTTTCTTATATGTTATTTTTTAAAAAAAAAAAAGAATTTCACATATGTCGTACAAATTGTTCGATACGTGTACATGTGGATGATAATAGAATACATACAATTTACATATACAAATAAAAATACATAATACACATACATAAAATATACGTAGAAATATAATGTAGAAATGTTGTAAATGCTGAAATCTCTTCATATATTCAAATAATAACTAGTACAAAATAAAAGTTTATCATTTTCATAACCATGTACAACCAAAACAATTCCAACACCATTCTAATGTATATATATACTAGATTTAATTCTATGATCGAAATATGAGGATCTATTAATTGGTACACAAAAAAATAAATAGCCTAATTATCGTCCCTTCTTGTTCCGTGCTACCGCCTTGATTCTTCAAAAAAAAGATCAGAAACCAAATGCAGAATGTTGGCAACAAACAGGTTTGTGTGTGAGATCTGCAACGAAGGATTTCAAGTGACCAAAATTTGCAACTTCACATAATTAGATCTTCAAGCTAAATCAACTAGATCTTGAAAGTGCTGCAAAGGATCTATAATCAGTTGTATACCAACATAAACAACCAAATAATTTATGCTTATTGTATTCAAGATTTATTGAAAAATATATTTCTATGTGTACAAAATAAGCAACGAAAACGAAAAAAATATAGTAACAATAAGACTTTTAGAGCAACATATCTCATAAATATATCATGTCTTTTGTTTCCAGATTTAATTTTGAACATCATATATGTCAGAGACTATAAGAGCAACCAAAACAGAATGGCATATAAATATATCATGGTCGGAAAACAAGAATAATACAAGACACATACACACAAAATCGAAAATGAACCCAGAAATTTAACACAAAAAACGAAAAAAAAACAACAATTAAGCTTAACCCAAAAAAATCAAGGAAAACAACAATGAAGAATTTTTTCGATTTTAAAGAAAGAATTTGTATGTATAAACCAGATCAAAGGTTGAAGAAAAGCCAAAAAATTCTCGGATTTTTTTCGTTTTTGAAGGAAAAAAAATCAAGAAAGAATATTTCTTCACACAAAACATGAACAAACACAATCAGAAGCTTGAAGAAAGTAATTACTCGAAAATTAAATTTAAGAAAGAAAAAAACTAACAAATTGGAAAGAAAATCGAAATACAAATAACAAATCGAAAACAAAGAACGAAAACGAAATTAAAAAGATTAAAAACCACGATGAAGAAACGCAAAAAAAATTTAAACTCTTGCCTCAATTGATGTTGTAGCCCAATTCGAAATTTGTAGAAAGCTAATCTTTTTAATTTATTGAAAGAAGTGATGATGATTGATTAAAGGAGTGAGAAGATGAAAGTATGAGTATAAAAAGTGAATAGCGGCAAAAACAAGGGATAGAGTTTTAAACAATTTGAGGGTTTTGGATGCTCAACTTAATAGATGGAGCAAGGGTTGGATAATTATTGAAAAAAAAGGAAAATCCTAAGAAATGTGTTTATACAAATAACTGGTCTTTTTGCCTACTACACATAAATTAGTAGGTCCCACAAAGGATTGAAATATCAATTTGAATATCAAAGAGACCAGTTTTATAAAACCTATCTCTTTATTTGTAGCAAAGACACCAGTTATAATAGACCATGTCTCTTTCTTTGTAGCTAAGACACCAGTTTTAATTTATAACTCGTTTGTTAGCCAAAGTAACCAGATTTTTCAATAAACACGTTTCTTATCATTGGTGTTTTATCTCATTTTTGTAGTAGTGTTTTGTGCTTTACACGTAATGAAAAATATAGTCAAATGAGATCTCGTTAGATTCGTTAAATAATCTATTAATATCTAGTTTTTTTTTATAATTTTCATTAATCATAATTATAGTTATTAATGGTCAAAGTTGTGTCTCGACAAGTGTGTTTTGTTGACCGGGGCATCTAAAAAAACGGAGGAAGTATTTATGTTTTATGGTCCAAAAACATGACCTGATTTTTCGCAATTTCTTACAACGAGACTTTTTATTTAAATCTAATCAGATCCTTCCATCTGGACGCTAAGGGCTTATCTCATAACGGCCACGTCAGCGATCCACTTGTTGTCAGTGAAGGCATATGAACCGTAGATCTTGTTGATCGAACGGTTTGTTTTTGTTTCCTTTGATTCTAACGGATTACTAAGAAGTTGATGCTGCCAAAAACCTATTTTGCCTTTTGCTGTGTTATTTTGTTGGGCGGGAGAAGCAGAGGAGGGAAAACTCCCACCTGAGTTTTGGAAATTTGATTTTTTTTTTTAATTTTTGAAATTTAAAAATACTTTCTACTTGACAAGGATTACATTGGATAGCACCAGAAATAAACCTCAAATTGGAAGCATATTCAACCTCACATCCTAACCAATCCAGAAAGTATCTCTCAAATTATCCAGAATCTCCAAATTAGTTGTTCGATCCAAACACCTAAATTTTCATCTGATCTGCCTCTTTACAATGGCAACCAACACATTCAACCCAAGCCCTTTCTATAGAAATAAAGAGAGAATAATATATTGTATATTATTATTGAGGTATGCATTACCATATTTATACACATCGTAGAAAACAAATTCCAGTACTTGAGCTACAAGTCAGGAAAGGCTAGACTATTGACAGCTAATACACTATAACAGAGTTTAGCAAATTGTGGAAATTACATAATAATAGGTAGAAAATAAAACGATATATTTAACAAAGATAAAACCTGATTTAATGACTAATACTTTCTTTGTTGAATTAAACTCACCAAGCTAGGTTTTAATCTTATTCAAGTTTTGTGCCAGAAACCAGTTGGGGATGATAGCTATGAAGCGAAAAGCGACTAAGTGAGCAGGGGAACATATTGAAGACGGTTATTATTTATGACTACTTGTGTAGCTAGGATATGTTAGAATGAATATTAGATATGCGTTAACTAATTTAAGGAATTGGAAAGTATCATAACTTTTTACATCCTTTATGTTATGTTACTGTATGCTGGATTTGTAGTAGTAATTTAGTAAACTATTCAAGTACTTGATGGTTGTGTAATCTATGGTGACTACTGGCTGAAATAGGCCCCACCTCTGATGTTGTTAACTTCAACTAAGGATTGCTAGAAGTCGTCAACGTTAAGTAGCCACATGCAACGTTACGCACAGTATACAAAATTGTGAAAATACCATTGGATATTTTATCCAAAGAAAAACGCTGGATACATTAGGCAATTCCCTTTCTATACAATTACATTAATATATATAGAAAATATAACCTAACCTTAGATAAAAGCCTAATAACCTAGAATAAGTGAATAACCTAATGGGCTCTAACAATTTGTGAATTGTTTACCTGATTTTGGAAATGAATGGGGGATTTTGGCCGAAGAGTGAAAGGCTGAATCGAAAAGATCACACATAGAGTATGTTTGGAAAAACTAGCGATAGAGGTAGCTGTTAGCGGTAGAGGTAGATGTCAGCTGTAACGGATAGATGTAGCTGTCGACTAGTAGCGGTTGAAGTTGATGATAATTTGTTAGTGTTTGGCAAAATAAGTAGCGGTTGAAGTAGTGTATTATTAAAATTGTTATAACTATAAGAGTAAATTGTAGCGTTTGAGAAAAGRTACTCCGGAAAGCTAACATTAGTAGCTTTTGRAAAACTCTACCTCAAACACTACAAGCTACCATGAAACGCTACTCATCCAAACACTGCTATTTAGATTAAATAGAGTTTTGACTTGGTTAAAACTCTAAAAGCTACCCCATAACTACATCCAAACACACCCATAGTGAAATTGGGGTTGAATTTGCAGCGAAGTGGGCGCCACAGACAAAAAATTTAACGGTTTCCGTCAGTTGTTAGTATCACACCTTTAATTACCTTAATGGTGTGCCCACCGTTGTTTCTTTTTTAAAAACCTCACAATTTTCACATGCACCGCTCTTTATAAAATTAAATAAATCAATCAAATTGAGTTGGAATTTACTTGAAAGTGTAAAATTTAAACATCTAAAGATGGAGTATTTTGTTTTTTTACTACTTACTAATTCAATTTAAGGATACCTTTTTCTGGTTAACTGTTGTTTAAAAATTAACTTTTCCAAACTATTCCTTTGGCAGGTTGGCCAAGATATTTAAAATTCATAATATCAGGTATTATTTGTTTATTATTGTATTATACGAGTACTTGCTTTGACATACACGTTCCATGCATGGTCCCAATACACCAATATATTTCTCCACGGATAAAATTTATTTGTTAATTATTGCCAAAAAATTAAATTTTTGGTTATTAATTTGTGATGGCCTATTATTCTTGAATGTTTAGATATATGTGATTTTATACGTAACATCTAATTAAAAACAAGAAAAAAATATTGTAAGAATGTAGCAAGATAGAATCATATATCCTCTAATGTAGACATATCTATGATATTGCTCTACAGGTATAGCTGCTCTAATACTAGCGATGGTGATGTTGGTTGCCCTAGTCTTTTGTAATGCGAAAATGAGACCGAACACAAATATAATTCCATTTCAATGGAGTAGAAAATTTTTAGGAGATCAAAATGTGGAAACTTTTATCAAAAATTATGCAAACCTAGCCCTAAAAAGATATACATTTGCAAATGTCACGAAAATGACTAATTCCTTCAAAGAGAAACTCGGTGAAGGAGGTTATGGCAGTGTTTACAAAGGTAAACTACCCGATGGTCGATTAGTGGCGGTGAAGAAAATGAAGAAGTTAAAAGGTGATGGGAAAGATTTCATCAACGAGGTGTTGAGCATTAGCAGAGCGAACCATGTCAATGTCGTTACTCTTTTAGGGTTTTGTGTTGAAGGAACCAAAAGAGCTCTTATCTTTGAGTTTTTACCTAATGGGTCACTCGAGAAGTTTATGTATGGTAAGGAGATTGGCCAGCCATTGCATTGGGACACTATGCTCAACATTGCACTTGGAATCGCGAGGGGACTTGACTACTTGCATAGAGGTTGCACCACAAGGATTTTGCATTTTGACATTAAGCCTCATAATATTCTTCTCGATGAAGATTTTTGTCCAAAGATCTCCGACTTTGGGCTGGCTAGATTGTGTTCGCCAAAGAATAGTATGATATCAATGTCTGATGCAAGAGGGACAATCGGTTACATTGCTCCAGAAGTATTTTGCAGAAATTTTGGTGGGGTTTCCCATAAATCAGATGTGTATAGTTTTGGGATGATGCTCTTAGATTTGATTTGTGGAAGGAACAATTTGGCTGCAAATGCTGAAAGTAGCAGTGACATGTATTTCCCTGACTGGATATACAACCAACTCGAACCGATCAACGATGATGCAGAAGTCACAATTCAAGAGACTACCGCAAAGAATGAAGAGCATAAAAGGCTAAAGAGGAAGATGATTTTGGTGAGCTTATGGTGCATACAAGCGTATCCCTCAAATCGACCACCTATTAGCAGAGTTGTTYAAATGTTAGAAGGGCCACTTGAGTCATTACAAATGCCCCCCAAGCCACAATGGTCTTCATCTGTACCACATGTGTCTGACTCTTCATCTACGGTAACCTCATGAAATTCATTTTAATTTTTCTTTAATTTATTTCTTCACTCTAAGTTTATTATATACTTACAATATATTGATATAATAAAATTAAAATTATTTGCTTGTTGATATTGCACGATAGCTTGTTACTTTTTAAAACTATTATACATATAGTTTTTGCAGTTACAATCCTTGGCCACAAAAGATACATGAAGACATACAAGTATAATTTAAAGTCAAGGAGATGAGAGCAAAAATAGCAAAAATTACCAACAAGGATCATTTTTGATTGGCAATGGAATTCGACGTAATAACTACAATTTACCAAATTAAGATTAGATGACGAGATTTGAGAATGAAGTATTGTTCTTGGACAAAGTATGGGTATCACATCGATGTACATAAATTTACTGTGTGCATCATATTATAGTGACCTTTTTGGTAATATAGTAACCCTATTTATCAATATAGTGACCCTTATTATTTATCACTATACTTGATGTAAGTGATAGGTTACTTATTGATATAAATGGTCACTATATTGATATAAAGGGTCATATATTGCTTGATGCACAATAAATTTATTGTGCATCTGATGCATACAATATCTTCTGTTTTTTTGAACATTATTCAAGTTTGATGTTCCTTTGTCGTGCTTCATTGATAAACAAAAATGTTTAATTGGTGTGAAATTCTTCGTGATCTCAATACTACTGCATACATTCGGCACATGAATATAACAAAATACTATGCAGAAGACTAGTTGTGCTCCATACTCATGCTGCCTACAAGATTTGATGTGTAAGAAATTGTGTGGGATAAATTGTGATCTTGTATTATTCATGAATTTTTAGGTATCCATACACACTAATATAGTACAATAATTTTCCATGATATATATCAACACAAACTACAACAATATTCTATCATATCCTATTCATATGAAATATAATCATACACGATATATTTTCCCTATCATATTTTATCTTATATTCCTAAAACCTCCCATAATCTTAACGGCAGTAACATGTACGAACGTTACGATTGGAGCAAAGAAAAAAAACAAATCAAAATCAACTAACTTTTTCGAAGTCGATATATAATTTCTTTGTTTGATGTGAACGTCATTTCTTTTCGAACCCATCAATAAACCACTACGCCAGATTAGCTTTTTAAAGCTTTCAAAGAAACCGCTTTTTGTAAAAGCGCTTTATTAATATGATTTTAAAAGCGTTTTTGAAAAAAACGTGTAATTTTCATTGATATTGAAACGATTTTGAAAATAAACGCTTTATTACGTTAAAAAGACAGCATTTCACAAAAAACGCTTTTAATCATGAGCTTTCAATTCAATAGAATTTTAGATTTTTTTTTAGATTTTAGAATTTTAGAATTACCCAAAAAAATAGATAAATAAAATTTAGATTTAAAGCTTTTTTTCCATATTCACCATCCTCACAGGAGTCACAGATATTCGATCACTCGCAACAAATTTGCTTTCTTCAAACTCAAAATCTCACTTCGAAATACCTTAAATCATCACTCAGTTTCATCAATCATACCAAAATCCATTCGAAAACCTTTTCAAAATCCCAAAACAACCAAAATTCGATAATTCAACTCAAAAACACAAATTTTCTGATATTTTTTTGCTCGGATTTAGTTTGTTTAATTTATACAAAAATTTGAAATTGTGTTTTTATTGTAATTATTGTCATTTTGTCAATATGATTTGATAATTGAGTTGATTTTTTTTATTTTAATTGAGATTTTGAATTACTAAAAATACTATAGTTTTGCAAATTCTTAATTCATGGTGATTTGTGAATGATTTCTAAGTGAGTAGAAAATTATAAGTGATGAATGATGAGTTGCTAATAGTCAAATAGGAAATCGTTTATAGTTTGAACGATGTAAACTTGTAAATTGAAGCTTAATTTTTTTATTTGTTTATTTTATTTTATTTTGCAATATTTGTGAATTGTCATTTGTCAATCATGTTGCCTAAAAATTTATCAAGTAGTGAACAAAGGAAGAAAAAAAACAAAGAAAAGAGTTTGATAATGTTTTAAAAAAAAGAATAGGTGAGCCTTCGAGGTATTGGATTTTGATAATAAAGGACAATATATGAAAATTAAGATTATGCTATTAATTTGGTGATTTTGAATAAATAAATTCGGTTGACTTTAATTAAAATAATTTTTATATGTTTAATTTAATCACAGGTTACTTATAAAAAAATTACTGGTATTTCGCCCCGGGCCCCAAATTATCAGGAACAACCCTTGCGATATGCACTGCAGTGTGCATTGCAATGCCTTGTTTTGTACCAATTATACAAATAATGCATTGCATTTTTGTTGTTTACTATGAGAGATATTTGGTTATTTTTCCTAAAATTATTTTATGGTGGTTTACACTTGTAATAACCTCTATATTATCTTATCATAAATATACTCTCTACTGTACAAAATACTAGTAATATACCATTTCACAGATAATAACAAATTTTCTCTCTCTTCTATTTACCTCTGATTGTGCGATCTTACTGCTTTGATCTTGCATGCTCACATTTACCGTTGGTAGTTATTCCACAATGTTGCGAGTTTTTCCATGCAAGTTGTTTGGAAATTTAGCAACTTCTTTAATATAACCATATGTTATGGTTATTAAGGAGGAAAAAGAAAAACACACAAGTTATTTTTTAACATATTATTTGTGTTATTGTTTTCTTCATCTTCTTCACATATACTTCCATACTCAATTACATTGGAAAATTGTCATTGAAAGCGTGATAATTTTTGTTCTTTGTTGTATCTCAAAAGCGAATTTCCCGATATACCCGGGCTTTCATAGGATGGAAATATTTCTTTTAAAAAGTGAGTACACACCTCAAAAGTTTTGTTTTTTGCTCACATCTTTCACATCCTTATAGAAAACCAAAATTTCCAACATTTTGATTATTCCTAATGAACGTTGGGACTTGTGATTATGAAAATATATAGACCAATAACATTAGACGGTCGGTAATATAAAACGGTAAACCCTACATGCATGTTCAAGAAATAAAAACAACCGTACGTCTCTCATCAAATCTGTACATCTGATTTCATTTTTCTAAAATCGTCTGCATACTGATCAGATCTCAAGATAAGAGTAGGTACTCTATAGATACTATACTAGTCTTCTATTTGTTACCATTGATTCCATTTCCAAATTATCTTCATAGTCTTTTGACGCCAAGGATTGCAACTGCAAATATGACAATTAAGCTAAGTAAGATTTAATAAAGTCCAGGCTACCACCAACATCAACTTGCGACTAGTTTTATTTTTAATTTGAATCATATATATATATATATATATATATATATATATATATATATATATATATATATATATATATATATAGAGTCAGGATCCAATGAAAACCACATGTTATATGAAAACGTGAAAACCAAAATAAATGGGTACATTTTACATTTTAAGGGGTACATACAAGCAGTAAAGGGGTACACAAGACTTTCAGCTACTGTTGATGAACAATACACGTGTACCCCTTTAAACCTTCAATGTACCCCAAATTGAAATACAAGTATATACATAGATTAAATCGTGACCGTTCATCTCGAAATCCTATGGTCAAGATTAAAAGTTTTTAGTTTTCACCTAAGGTTTGTGTTTTCACATGATCCATTCCTATATATATATATATATTGTATTTATGAATAATTTTAAAATGAAAGAAAATAAAAAAAAAAAGTGGTTTCAAGAGGCTACATACCGTAGGTGAAGAATCAGACACATATGGTACGGATGAAGGCCATTGCGGCTTGGGGGGGATTTGTAACGATTCAAGCGAGCCTTCTAACATTTCAACAACTCTGCTAATGGGTGGTCGATTTGAGGGATACACCTGTATGCACCATAAGCTTACTAAAATCATCTTCCTCTTTAAATTCTCAGTAGTCTCTCGAATTGTGACTTCAGCATCATCGTCATCAATTGGTTCAATTTGGTTGTATATCCAATCAGGAAAATACATTTCATTACTTGACTCGAAATTAGTTGCTAAATTATACCTACCACATACCAAATCTATGAGCATCATTCCATAGCTATACACATCCGACTTATGGGAAACGCCACCAAAATTCCTACAAAATACTTCTGGAGCAATGTATTCAATCGTCCCCCTTGCTTCAGACATTGATACCAAACTATACTTTGGCGAACACAATCTAGCAAAGCCAAAGTCGGAGATCTTCGGACGAAACTCTTCATCGAGAAGAATATTATGAGGCTTAATGTCGAAATGCAAAATCCTTGTGGTGCAACCTCTATGCAAGTAGTCGAGTCCCCTCGCAATTCCAAGTGCAATGTTGAGCATAGTGTCCCAATGCAATGCCGGACTATTTTCCTTACCATGCATAAACTTCTCGAGTGATCCATTAGGCAAGAACTCAAACACAAGAGCTCTTTTGGTTCCTTCAACACAAAATCCTAGTAGTGTAACAACATTCACATGGTTCGCTCTACTAATGCTCAACACTTCATTGATGAAATCTTTTCCATCACCCGTTAGATTCTTCATTTTCTTCACCGCCACTAAACGACCATCGGGTAGTTTACCTTTGTAAACACTGCCGTAACCTCCTTCGCCGAGTTTCTCTTTGAAAGAATTAGTCATTTTWGTGACATTTGCGTATGTAAATCTTTTGGGGACTAAGTGTGCATAATTTTTAATAAAAGTTTCCACATTTTGATCCTCGAAAAATTTTCTATTCCATGGAAATGAAAGTCTATTGGTGTTTGGTCTCATTTTCGTATTACTGAAGACTAGAGCAACCAACATCACCATCCCTAGTACAAGTGCAGCTGTCCCTGTGGAGCATAAATAATTGAAAAGTTTAAAATTGTGATAACATCAGTGATGCATGAATAATAGTGATAAAACATCACAAATTAACTTTAAACCTARAATTACTTGTTATCAGCAAAAAGCTGCGGCCAATCCAAGTTTTTATTCTTAGAAGAATAGCTCATGTAGTCGTGTGTACTAGAGTACTCCCTCCATCGGTCTCTGAATGATTGTTATGTTTATGGAATATGCAAAGCGAAAGAAACTATAACAATGAAAAATCTTCATGATATAAGAAAAACATATCCAAATGAAATCTTATTAGTTTCGTCTAATGCGTAGTTTTTTTAATTAATTTTTTGAAATCTATATTTTTATCTATATTATATAAGGGAAGAAGAGGTCGCGGTGGTGTCCCCCGAAATTACCACACTAACCCCCTCCCTTTGAAAAATTACAATTACATGTCATCAAACTAATTAAATAACTGCCTAAAAAAATCAACAATCAATCAGAAATATTCTACGAAATTTCATACTAACTGCCTCCTAAAAAATCAACAATCAAAATATCAATTAAAAGCAACTTACCATGTGTAATATTAAGCAAGTTAATAATGGAACTATTTTTAAATTTTGAAATTAAAATTGACATTAAAAACAGTTTGATGACAAAATAAGAAAYTTAGAATTGTGGCATAAATAATAAAGGGAWATTCCACTAAATACCCCTCTAAAAACGCGTTTTCCATGATATACCATTGTTTAAAAAGGTGTCCATAATAAATCCCTACTTTATATAATGTGTACACAAAATAACCTCCATGGTTAA
>SNQN01009635.1:0-18862 GCA_008642245.1 Bassia scoparia
CAAGACATGATTTGAAAGTGTCTTGTCTAGGTCTGATTCTAGACATGATTTGAAAGTGACTTGTCTAGGTATGATTCTAGACATGATTTGAAAGTGACTTGTCTAGGTCTGATTCTAGACATGATTTGAAAGTGACTTGTCTAGGTCTGATTCTAGACATGATTTGAAAGTGACTTTGAATTTGAAAGAGTCCAGTCTAGGTCTGGTTCTAGACATGAAAGGACGATACTAGAGTCTAATCCTAGTACCAAGTGCCAATTGAAGAGTGTCATTTGAAGAGTGACTTAGAGAAAGGTGGACACTGTGACTTGACTTAACATTGGTGAGACAGTGACTTTGATTGGAAAGAGACAGGGTCCAAAAGTGATTTTTCAGGATATCCACTTGATAGCAATAGACTTGAACACGTAATAGGGCCTTAGGAGACAAGAAGCCCCCAACTGGAAATTAAGGAGCCATGATGACAACGAGCCCCCAGCGAGACTTTGAGACAACGTGGTTTACGGCTTAGAGTCAACATAGGGAAGGTGGATGGATTGTATGGATGAGTTCCCCAATAAGATGTACTAACCCAAAGGTCAGGTGGCTTTACTTCTTTGGGATTGAGTCAATGAGTCCTTGAAGGTGACCAAAGAATAGGCTATGGTTCGAGAAATAAAAAGGATCAAATTTGTGGCTAAGGGTCAAAGATGTGGCTAGACGCGAGGTTGGCTAATGATGTAGGTTCAAACATGAGTCTATGTCAGGTTCTAGACTGGCAAAACCATTATCAAATTCTTAGCAAGTCAAAGCACTCAAAAGGCCTCAAATGATTTAATGTTAATGCGGTCGACCCTCGAGAAGAGGCTTCCTACGTATCCTTACGGAATCAGACCACCGTAGTTCTGAGTGATGATTTGGACAATGCCTCGTGTGAGAGGGCTTTTGTGGTTGTAATGTGAGGCTGTGGTTTGAGGGTTGAAAAAGGCTTGATGTTTACGAAGTGACCCACGGTGCGCAGTGTGCTTTTTAGACTTTTGCTTTTTGATTTGGGCTTTGAACTTTGGATTGGATTTTGAAATTGATATTTGATTTGAACTTTGATTTTTGCTCTCTTTTTTCTTTTTTGCCCATGTTACTTTTTTCTTTTCTTTCTTTTGCACGTGTCTTTTCCTACGCACCGTTTGGTCCAAAGGGTTAGGTAGATGTGGGTGATGAAAGAAAGATAGGCTAATTGATAGTGTTTGTGGCTCAAAAGGTTGCAAGGGTTTTTGATTTGACGTGACAAAGGGAATGGAAGGGAGGGGTCATTTTGTGGAGCTGTGAAAGAAGGCCTCTCTGGGGCATTGTTCAAAATAATTGAACCAATTGTGGCCAATGAGTGTTGAGACTTGCATAGAATTAGAAAATAATATTGCCAAAAACAAATGAGTGTTGAATGTACACGGCTTATTGTATAGGCAGAGACTACATAGACTCAAGGGACAGGAATTGAAAGGGACACATGGCTAGGACTAGGACTCTATGACTCAATCCAGAGAAGGCCGCGCAGATCGATGACCCGCGCCTTGGGGTGACTCATGAGGCTTTGATGGTAGTGGTGTTTGATGTTTTTCCAGTTGGGCCAAGGAAGTATAGGATTGGGCTTTTTTTGTGGATGATGGAGGGACAAGAGACATGGGCCTTTTGTGGAGGTAGGATGTGTTTGACTACTTCTTGCCTCTTTGGGCCCCAGAGACAAGTTGCGAGTCTTTGCTATCTTGCTGAAATCAAGAAATTACACTTTAGAACCCAGAAACAAAAGATTGGTCTACTTGAAAACTCTTAAGAACAAACCTAACTCAGTCTTGAGGTTCTGGACTTAAGGAACTGAACCCGAAAGTAGACTTGAATGGGCTAGACCTAAATCTGATTTAAGGTGCTAGACTCGAGAAAGATTCAAACCTAAGATGGGCCTATTTCAGAATTAAGGACCTCTTAGACCTACGAACCACTTGAAATTGAATGGGCCTAGGGTTGAGTCTATGATCGAACCTAGTTCAGTTTTAAGGTTCTTAGATTGAAGTTGAAGCGAACCTAATTCAGATTCAAGGCTCTTGGGTTGAAATTGAATTGAACCTAATTCAGATTTAAGGTTCTTGAATTAAGAATTGAATTGAATTGAATTGAATTGAATTGAACCTAATTCAGGTTTAAGGTTCAAAAGGTCGAATCTAAGTCAGACTTAAGATTCTTGGATTGGAATCGAACCTAAGTCAGATTCTAGGTCGAATGGAGTTTGAAATTGATTTCGAAATGGGCCTAATGGATTGTTCGAACTTCATGTCTTGAACCAAAGATTAAGAGACTGGGCTGGACTGAATGAAGAGTCACAAGTTAACAAGCACATTGATTGAAACACAAATCCAATTTATTCACTTAAGGTCAGGATCTAAGTGAACTATAGGTCGGCTTGGTTAAGTCTGATAGTGTACCATGCCTAAAAGTAGAGCTGGGTCCAATTTCACCACCACAATATTGGTGATGTATGGCCGAGATACCCCTTATATGCACGCATCTCGTAACACGTGCATACGCGGCATGGGCGGGATAGGACTTACCTTAGCCATGTGATCAATTAACCACATGCAACCAAGATAAAATCCCCCCTTAAGGTGATCTCGAGCATAGAACATGCCCATATTGAGACCAAGGTGCCTAGGACATGACCCTATTCGAAGGGTCACAAGCAAAATTCAATTGATTATGAATATGGAACTACGAGACTTTCAAGTCTGTCCACTCACCAAATGGTGATTATCCCCAGTGAAGTCGCCAAAAACTGTAGGGCTTCGCCCCGCCTTAGGCAGGGGCGTGGCCTCAGCTTCAGTGTCATGGAGTTGAGCCATGGAATCCGCATGTGAATGCGTTGGGGTGTGTCGTCGAATTGAGGGGATCGCCACCGTGCCTATATAGGTTATTCACGGACGCCCGAAACATTGGTGCCAAACTAGTGGCCCCACAAGAGGTCCAGTAACCAAAGTCGTGGGTTCGGGGACATGGTACGAATCAGATCTGTAACCCAATTCGCCCGCATGTAGCGGCCTCTACTCGGTCTCATTGTAGTTCCATAAATCATAACAATTGAATTCAAAAGAGCCTATTGAATTGACTTTGAAAGCACACTAATTACTAGGTTGGTTGCTATTATGTACAAACCAAGACTTCTACAATGGACAAGGCGATCACTTGATTGTTAGTCAATATTAATAAGGTGCTTAGAAAACCGGTCGTCCATGATTATCTGACTTTAATGTGACAAACGAATAAATTCCGGTCTTGTTTAAACAATATATACAAGTGTGATAGAAAGATATATATACAAGACATGAAAACAAAGGTTAGTAAACATGATAATATGTATATGTGTCCTCCTCACCTTGTCACTGCAAACAATCAAATTGTTAAAACAAAACTCAAAGGAATCGCCTTTCGATTGAATTGCTAATTGAGACAAGCAAACGCGTTAGTATTGACAATAGTAATATGTATAACAAATGAAAACCAAAAACCATGGAAATATTGAAAACATTAATAAAATCCTACATATTTACATGAAACGATTAAAAGTGAGTTTCTACATTGTTTTAATTGAATTAAAACTCATAACAATGGTTAGTCAAATTAAAAGTGACAAAAAGAATTAAAAAAAAAGTGAAAGAGAGGTTTTTGGTGAGTAATCTCAGATTTATACCCTTATTTCGCTTGTTGATTCGAACAGAATCGATGCTTTGAATTGAAAACGAATGTGTTTTGAATATTTGAGAGAGAGAATAGATGTGTCTCGGGACTTGTGTCTGTGAAGTGTGTCTCGGAGGTGTGAAGTTGTGAAGCGTATGAAGTGAAGGTGTCCCGGACTGAGCAAGGCAAGGGAGTATTTATAGGCACGAGGCAAAAACGAAGTACAAAAACCCTGCGTATATACGCTCAGGATGAGCGTATATACGCAGGTGGGGAGCGTATATACGCTCAACCTCAGCGTATATACGCTTCTCACTTTCCATAAGATTTTGGCAAGAGTCGTATGGCAAGGTTGAGCGTATATACGCTCAAATGGAGCGTATATACGCTCCTGATGAGCGTATATACGCTCATCATCTGCGTATATACGCTCAATGATTTCGTATATATTTTCCAAAAACCTCGAAATATTTTGATTTCCTCCGATTTTATTCGTGATTTCCCTTGATTCGACGCACCTAGACACCCTTGCTCTCCAAGCAAGGAGTTCTAGAATGTTCTAGAAGGTTCCACGTATTTCCGGAGTATTTTTCTAATTATTCACGTATTTTCTGCGTATTCTGCGTATTTAAACATTGCAAAATTCATAGAAAATCATAGAAAAATCAGAAAAATAATTTAAAAATACTGGCGGATTCAGAAAAATGTGACGGACATGATGAAAATCAAAAAGCATGAGAATCGCCAGCGTGACTTGTTTGAAAACCTTTGAAAACCTTTGAGTTTATCGAGAAAACCGAAAGAAAATATGTTTGCCTTGTAAGTGACCTTTGCTCAATAATTCCGAGTACGACCTCACGTATTTCCAACTTTCGTGAGTTCAAAGCATCTTTTCTGAGTCGAAACAAACGCGAGACGCGGTATGTTTCATCACGGATTACTCATTTGGGGAGACACATTTTCAGGTGTCTACAGAGCCACAACATCTTGACCAACTTCTTCATCCACAGGTATAGTTGCCTTTCTAGTTTTTATCCTTCTACAGTGGCAGTACTTTGAATTGTCTGGATTATGAAGATGATTTTCAATGCATAGTGATGAGTATTGTTTCACATTTCTGCACGATCATTTTCAAGAAGTTTCATAGAGAAACCACCCTTTCATGTTGTATCATTATACGAGGAAAATTACATTGAGACCTGGACTCCAATTCAAGGATGGGCTGGAGAACAGAGAACATCCAGAATAGAATCCATAGTCAAAATGGAATTCCAGCATAACTTTCTCCATCCAGAAAAAAACACTACATCAAAATTATTTTTTATTTATTTTTTAAACATTTTCCCGTTTCCTTGATTTTCATAATTTTTTCAAAAACCCCAAGTGTTTCCGTGGTGCAATTATTTAGTAGTGTGTAATAGTTGATTGACCAGTGGAAGGCTCGCTAGCATGACAGACAACAAGGAGTCAACTAGTCAACTGAATGACCCATTAATGAGAAAGATCTAGACCATATTGTGTTACTCTCTACTTTCTTCAAAACAACTTACTAACAAATAATAAGATGGGTTTTCAAAAGAGAGACTAGTAGATTCTGGACTCCCTATATAACCAAATAGTGAAATATGCGGAAAGAAAGTTGCCAAAATCTTACTAATAAATAATAAGATGCCTATATGCGTCATGTGTGTGTGTGTACTTTGTATGTGATTTTGATGCTTGGTGGTTTATGCATCAGTTTGAAGACCCGTCTGCATACAAAGGTCAAGTGATTGCAACTGGACTGCCCGCGTCTCCTGGAGCTGCTGTGGGCCAGGTTGTGTTCAGCGCTGAAGATGCCGAAGCCTGGCAAGCACAGGGAAAGAGTGCCATTCTGGTATGCTGTTTCTTTATATTTTTGTTGCTTCTTGTTATTTGTCCTAAACTAATCAAGCTGCTCTACTATGTTTACTTCATGGAACTGTTTACTTTTTAGACAAACCATGTATGATCTATGATTGATAATGTGGAGCTTGTTATGAGTGGAATGAAAGTAAAATTAAATTAATGTTACAATATTCTGAGGGGTAAATGTGCAACTAGTATAGTAGTATTTATACAGAATCGTGCAAAGTGCAAACAGACAAAGACTGTCTAATTAAACATGAGTTTGTTAGAGAAATAACAGAAGTTCCCGCCAAAACTAATAACTTGTTATTTTCTATAACATCCCATCAAAATAGACTTGTATTCAAGTCTAAGGTACAACAAAATTAGGGAATTTCTGCTCAAAAACCTGTGTCTTTTCCCAAGTAACTTCAAAATCTACATAACCAAGCTAAACTTGATAAACAAATGGGCAATGTGTATTTTCTCTTAAATATTCTCTCATTTTCATGGACCACAGTATGCTTAGCTATTTCTAATTGTGAAACTCTTCTCTCTGTTTTTTTTTTTGGTGCGATGTGAAACTCTTCTCTTTCAACCCGAACATTTAACTTATAAATTGCTGTATTTTAAAGGTGAGGACTGAAACTAGCCCAGAGGATGTAGGTGGCATGCATGCTGCTGCTGGGATCTTGACTGCTAGAGGTGGAATGACATCTCATGCTGCGGTGGTGGCTCGTGGTTGGGGAAAGTGCTGTGTTTCAGGGTGCTCGGACATTCAAGTGAATGAAGCTAACAAGGTTATTCTTAGTTTACCTTTTCACTCTGACTTCAGATTGATCCCTTATTTTAAGATACGAGCGTACGAGGTTTATTGTTTGTTTTCCAGGTTGTTGTGGTTGGAGAAAATGTGATAGCAGAAGGCGATTGGCTTTCTCTTAATGGATCTACTGGTGAAGTAATATTAGGAAAACAGCCACTTTCTCCGCCTGCACTCAGTGGAGATTTAGAAGTTTTTATGTCTTGGACGGATGCTGTGCGACGCCTTAAGGTCATATTCTTCTATTGTATAGCTTATGAATTCCTTGCACCTATAACTTCTTCATCCAACTATACTGTCCCATAATACAATTGAAAGTGTCTTGATACCAAAGCATGCCACATGGACAATTTTTGTGTGAGTAGTGTAATAGAAGCTTTCGGAATAAGTGAGTGACATTGCTTTTTTTTTCCCGTACAATTCCAAAGTGTCAGAGGACAAACCAGAAGTTTAAGCCCCATCTCCCCCAGGGTTAGAATTTATACTCATCACAAAGTATTGGCAGCCTTTTCTCTTAGGGGAAGGTTTAATATTATTATCAGCTCTTCCATATATTTTTATTTATTTATCTTTTATTTTTGTAAGGGACTCTTCCATATAAATTTTATTATATGTTGTTTTCTATTAAATGTTGTAATTATACAATCTTATGTGGAGTATGTCACCAAATATTATATGCCACATCCTCGCTAACTGAATGATGTACTACTGCTGTGAAGGTCATGGCCAATGCAGATACACCAGAGGATGCATTGGTTGCAAGAAACAATGGAGCCCAAGGGATTGGCCTTTGTAGGACTGAGCACATGGTAATTTTACTCTTTTCCTTCATTATCTTTCTTATTCCGATCTGATTTTATTTCTCATGTAATACTTAATTTACTTGCAGCTTTGTCATTCCATCTAGTTGTGTTTAGGTGTAGGTCCTAATATTTTGCAAACTCCTATGTGTATTCCTCACGCATTATTCGAGGAGAAGTTAGAACAACTGAAGCAAGCCAAAGGAGTTAAACTTGACACTGAGCTAACTACTGAAGATCTTAAAGAGCTTGCAGAACAGTACAAGGCTGTGTATCTTGAAGCAAAAGGAGAGCCTTTTCCTTCAGGTATTAGATAAAATATTGTCTGTTATTTTCTCGTCTCTAAGTAGTGACTAAATTTTTTAGCATAAACACACCTTTTTAGTGTATTTGCTTGTTTCAGTATGCGATTTCCCTTCCTCATGTAATCTTAATCAATATGTAGATCCAAAGAAACAGCTTCAGTTGGCGGTTCAATCAGTGTTTGATTCATGGGACAGTCCAAGAGCTAATAAATATAGGAGCATCAATAATATTACTGGATTGAAAGGGACTGCAGTTAATATCCAGTCTATGGTGTTTGGCAATATGGGGAATACTTCAGGGACAGGTGTTCTTTTTACTCGGAATCCAAACACTGGTGAAAAGAAGCTCTATGGTGAATTTTTTATTAATGCTCATGTCTAGAAACTCGTAGCCTAATAAAAGTACAAACTTAGAGGCTGTTATACCTGCTGTTTTTTCATATCTCAATTCTGCACAAGGAAAAAAAGGTTGTTTCGGATAGAGGTGGTCAAAAGCAACACGACCCGCTAACACGACACGAAATCGACACGTTATTAACGGGTTTGGGTTGAGGATCTTGACTCGTTTATGTAAACGGGTTGACACGACACGACACGTTTATTAAACGGGTCGGGTTAGGGTTGAGAATTTCGACCCGTTTAAATAAATGGGTTGACACGACACGACACGATTGCACCTAGTTATATACATTAGTATGTAAAAAAGACGTGACACGCTAACTCGACACGAAAATGACCCGTTATTAGCGGGTTTGGGTCGAGGGTATCAACCCGTTTAAATTAAACGGGTTGACACGACACGACACGTTTATTAAGCGGGTTGGGTTAGGGTTGAAGGGATCCAACCCGTTTATGTGAGTGACACGACACGAAAATGACACGACACGACACGTTACCCACCTCTAGTTTCGGAGCTACTATTAAAGCTATCAATGGCGCCCTTGAATGCAATGGCAAAAACCAAGCTCAAGCTAACGATCGCATTCAGTTCTACAACAAGTACTGTTCTGCTTTCGGAGTTGCTCCTGGTGGCAACCTTTCATGCTAAATGCTGATTTCATCACTAGCATTTCGTATACTGATATCTACTGTACTTTCAATGCCTGTTTACTTTGCTCAATAAAACAATAATAATTAATAATTATTCTATGTAAGAGTAAAGAGTTAAAACATGTTTTCTAATTGTACTGTTATGAATGATCTGATGAATGTATAATATTCCCGTCGTAAATTTGGGAATGGAACCAGGCAGTGGATGGATGGCGGACTGCTGTATTCTTTTTTTTGTTCCTCCTATGAAATTACCGACCGACTAGCGGTCGGTAACAATTTTTTTTGGCGCAAAATTAAATTTACCGACCGAAATTCGGTCGGTAATGGAGAATTTTTAAATAAAAAAAATAGTATGGGGTGATTACCGACCGATAGGTCGGTCGGTAATCACTCCATTGTCCCTCCACCAAATGGAGGGAAAAATTAGTTTACCGACTGATAGGTCGGTCGGTATACCGACCGACCTATCGGTCGGTAATCCAATTTTTCCCTCCAAAAAATGGTCGGATGTTATCGGTCGGTGATCGGTCGGTAATCGGTCGGTAAACCCTTACCGACCGATTATCGGTCGGTAATTTTTGGATTACCGACGAATGTATTTCCGACAACGATTACCGACCGATTATCGGTCGGTAACCCCTGTTACCGACCGATAATCGGTCGGTAATCGTGGTCGGCCGAAGCCAATTTTCTTGTTGTGTTATATAAAAACATCATAAGTGCCATACTAGAATTAAGAAACAAAACTAAATCAGATTCAAATTCCAAACCTGCAATCATCAAACCCTCGAATAATTTTTTAAAAAGGTTAGAACAAAATATTTAGGGCAAGTCAACTTGCATCAAATTCTCAGAAATTGAGGAAGAACATCACAAGCCCAACTCACTAAAATCGAGCCAAACTCTAATCAAAATCAATCCATAAATTAACCTAACAATCTTATCGAAATTAATCTCAAATTTAAAAGAAATTAACAACGAAAATAAAAGAAAACAAAATAAAAATAGAATGAAAAAGGAAAAAATCATACCTTAAATTTGTGTTTCGATCTCAATTGTACCAAAGAAAAGAGTAATGGTGATGAATTCTGGTTTTGGTAGAGAGGAGAGAGAAAATGTGAAGGAGAAATTGGGGTTTTGAGGAGAGAGGTAAGCTGGTTTCGTGGAAATGGAGAGAGAGAGGGAGGCTGTTGTGATGGTTACGTGGGAAAGGCGAGAGAAAGAGTGAGGCTGCTATAAGGGTTTCGTGGGAAAGGAGAGAGTGAGGCTGAGCGGGTGAATTGAATTGAGAGGGTAAGAACCTATTCAATAACTTATTTGCTGCAGTTTAAAGTACAAATGCAGCAAATAAGTCCCTCAAATTTGTATTTAGGCTTAGAATGATATTGTTTGTTGCATATCACTAAATATGCAGCAAATTTAGAGCAGCAAATTTGCTTTTTTCTATTAGTGAACTTTTCAAAATCACTATTGTTTTCAAAATCCAAGTCATGAAACTCTCTTCCAAGGAATTCTTTTGATTGGCATGCTTTACGAGCAACCCATGAGATACTTTCACGGTGGTGAGCTTTCTAACCAAGCCGGGAGTAGCTTGGTGAATGATAGGAAGCCATGTTTGGTGATTTTTGTGGGTATATTGAGACCTTGTGAGTTGTGTGAATTCTTTTAGAGCCACGTAGGCACATACAAGTCAAAATTCCACAAAATTTGAGTGTTTGCACTAGAGTCCTTCCTTGACTATTTGTTTTTGACTTTTTCGAGATCTAGATCGAGCTACTTGAGGAGTGATAAGGCATTCATTTTGGGTTTTGGGTTCAAATTATTTTTCCCTTTTTCATTTCCCTTTTTACTTCTTTTTCCAAATACGTATGTGGGAATAAATTTTGGGTTTTCGTTTACCTTTGGCACCCCTTTGAGCTTCCTTATCCTTGTTAGCCACATTGCATACCTCTTTGCCAAATTCTCACATGTTTTGACCTTTAGAAGACAAGTGAAATGTGGTTCTTGAGTTTGTATAGGCTATGTGTATAAAGCCTCAAAGTGTTGTAAAGTGTGTAAGTGAAATCCAATACTATTGCAAAGTATGCTCCCAAGTGCATAAAAAAATCCAAAAATATGCACATTGGGAAAAATAATTCAAGTGTTATGATTTGTGTGGGAAAAAGCAAGTGTGCTATAAACTTACCTCTCATGTGTGTGAGAGTTGTGAATTGGGGCACCTCAATCCCCAAAGTTTGTTTTCATGTTTGTAGACTTCACTTGTGTAGGTACACCACCACAAGCCAAATATTTCTATCCTCACCCGACCTTTAGCCAATACATTACAACTCGGAAAGTCCTTTGACCTTCAGAGTTGAGTCACAAAAGGTGGAGGGAGTCACAATTTTTCATTTTGGATGTCTAGTGCAATGTGCTTAAACCTCACTCTTAAAATCTCTCTATACTATTCTTTAAGCTCTTTCTTTGAGCTATGTGTTGTCACCGAGCTTGGTCTACTTGAAGCCAAGGAGGGTTGCTTTGGAGAGAGGAAGAGAGTGGAATGACTTGATATATTGCAAGCTTTGAAAGTTGCACACAATTTGTGATATCTATTTGACTCTTGTTTGATTCCTAGTTGGGGCACATCTATTCTCTTTACTAGCGTCCACAAAAGTCCATGAAATCCAATCCAAGGCACATATTTATTTTTCTTTCTTCAAATTTCTTTTTCTTTTTGTTTTTGTTGTTCCATTTGTATTCCTTGTGTTTTTGAAAACCTTTTCCTTAATTTCTTCTTATTTATGGAGTTGTGGGTCTTCTCTTTGGAAACCCTCACGAGACCTTCCTCGTCCTTCTTAGCGATTTGAGGGTTTAAAGGGCTTGTAACTAGATTGCTAAAAGTGACCGTGATTCCTACGAAAGTGAGTTAGTGTATAGTTTTCTTCCTTTCTTTCTTTTCTTTCGGTTTTACTTTGCTCGAGGACGCGCAAAGGTCCTAGTTGGGGGGGGGGGAGTTGATAAGTGCCAAAAATGGTCACATTAAGGCACTTATTTCTCCTTTATTTTTGCCATTTTGTGTGTTATTTATGTCATTTTACTAGCTTTTTAGCTAGATTTGCACTTTGTATAGTTTTGTGGAGTTTTAGTGGTTTTTAGTTATTTTTGTATGTTTTTAACTTGATTTCTCCTTATTCCTACTCCTATGCTCATATTTGCAAGTGTTGTGAGTCTCTAAAAGTTGCTATGGAGTGTATGTGCTAGTGATGTGCGTTGTTGCAAGTTGGCTTGGTTATGTTTGGAATGGTTGAGCTTTAAAGTAATGTTTCCAATACCCTAACACCTTCTTGGAGACATATCTTTCTGCAAACTTTGAATTTGCAGGTTAAAATTTTTTCATTGGAAAGTGAACTCCGAGGACTTTCCAACGGTACATTACAAGCTGCAATCCAATCACCGAGCAAGAAGTTATGGCCGTTTGAAGTTGAGTAGTTCAGCTAGAGCCAAACATAGGTGGCCCGCGCATCGGCCCGCGCCTCCCTAGGTCAGCCCGCGCCTGTTGGCCCGCACTTGCAGATTCCAAAACCAAAAAGGAGCGGGCGTGCATCTCAAGGATTGGTCCGTGTCCCGGCTCGCGCGTCGAGGCGGCCCGCGCATGTGGCCCACGCCTCCGGACCTACACGCCCACCTTTCACTCTATTGCTCATAAATTTTGATCTGCAAAGAACTTTGATGCAAGAAAAATTGTGTTGGAAACTAGAGATCGAGAGCTTTCCAATGGTACATGGCACGCCTTAATTGGAGCTGTACGTCAAAAGTTATGACCGTTTGAAAATGGAGTTTACTTTCGAATTTTGAGCTTACACTTTGGTTTGAATGAGCTTTGACCTAATCCTTGTTTGACTTTTGGGGGCATGTTTTGCACATGTGACATTAGTAATGGCATGTTTGCAATAATTGTAAAGCTTTGTAATAGTGTGATATAAATAGAATTGTGAGGAGAGAGAAAAACAAGTTAGTAGTAATTGTAGTTTGTAGCTTAGTTTTCGTTGCATTTTAATTTTGAGAAATTTTTCTTTCTTTTTTTCTTCTTCTTCCTCAAGTAGTTAGAGGAGAGAGAATCTCCATTGTTGTGGCTCCAAGCAAACTTGTTTCTTTCATATCTTCCTCGTTTCTTGTCCGTTTTTAACGAATCTTATGTGCAAATTGATCGTGTCGACGAGTAGAGTATGATTCTCACCTTTCATTTCAGTTTTGAGCATGTTTACAGTAATTTTCGTACCACTTAGATTTTTCGAATTTTATGGGTCTTCTTTGTATGCTTTTATTCTTGTTTCTATTGTTGCTAGATTGTTTCCTTTATTGTTATTAAATATTTTGTGATTGTTTTTGAGTAGTTTCATTGCACTTCTTTAATACCCTAACTTTGAGTTTTTGCAATTTCAATTTCAATGGCAATTCCTTTGATTTCATGCTTAATTCTTGTAGTTTTCTTTTTCTATGCAATGTTTTGTGAGTAGTATTCATGCCTAGGTAATTAGGAACCTTAATCTAGTGCAACCAATGTAGTGTTTATACTTATATGCTCAATTCATGATGAGTTTCCCCATTGTTGTGGTTTCGTAAGCTTTCTAATGCAATTTCAGCAAGGGTTTGGAAGGTTGGTTTGACTAATTAGTGAAGGAGTGTTCATCCCAAGTTCACCAAGGGATTGGGTAATGGGTTTGAATATCTAATCTCATATATTTTGACATGAATAAGAGAGGGTAAGGAAGGGATTCCCATTCAAGCTTGTTTTGGAATGATTGAAAGATTTGGGAAATGAATTCAATTGAATTTCTAGATTAAGATTGCAATGATTCTTGTTTTACGTTGAGTCATCCATTAGATTGGCATTGGTTATGAAATATTAGGGAACCTAGTAATCTTAGGTGCTTGGTCTATTAGTTTTCAAAGCTTTTAGTTAATTTACATTGTAGTTCTTAGTACAAATCCACTTTTCAAACTTAGTTTTCACCCCAAATAAGGTCTTAAGCCTCAAGTGTACAACACTTCCTTGTGGATCGACCCTTTGCTTGCCACTACACTAGTTTATTGAATAGTTTAGGTCAATTGTGCATTTCCTTCGACAAGCCCCCGGAGGGCCCTTTGTTTGTATGCAAGATGTCTATTTTTAGCCGTTATGCTGCCCGTTTGTTTTTTGAATCTTTGCTTCATTTTGCTTTTAGCATGCCAGTCCGAAGAGGGAAGCAGGTGCGCAGTTTCCGTTAGAGATGAAAGGTGACCGATTGAGACAACTCAGAGCTGTGTTGTTTCCCTGATTACCATATCTCCACTCGTCCGAAGAATGGATGAGTATGTTGCTTTCACTTGTCTATCTAGTTACCTTTTGTTTTGTCTTGCTTGCTAATCCTTTGTGTCATCCCTTGTGCAGAGTGACTACTGTACTCGGACGTACGAAACTTCTAACACGATCGGCGATCTGTTCCGTAGAGACTTCTTTGTGCGTCGCAGAGGGGTGTGGGACATCCTAGGTCGGTGCGGCTTTCAAGACTTCATCCTCAGTACGACTAGTCAGTCGTACTCGCTCGCTCCTAAGATTCCGGTGTTCGGCTTGATGCAGTGGTTTTGGGACACCATGAACACCTTTAACTTCCCATGGGTGAAATGACTTTGACCCCATATGACTTTGCTATGCGTACAAGGCTTGCTTTCACTGACAAGCTCATCCCTTTGGATAGCGAGATCAAGCTTTCTTATCCTCGCTTAGATGAGTGGCTAGGTCCGATCGCTTCTTGCCTGCGAACCGAGAGCGTGGACAAAAGAGCGTCTCAGAGCGTGCTAATGGATGGTTTAGAGCTGGCGTGTAAGTACCACAGATGAGCAGTCAGCTAGGATCTTTATCATGGTGATGCTTTGCACAACTTTGTGTCCTGATAAAGGCACAGGGATTAGAGTCAAGCTTCGCTTTCTCCCTAATCTGGAGGACCTTTCTGCTGTTTCCTCCTATGATTGGGGCGGATTTGGCTATGCTGCTCTGGTGCATTCTATGAGGATGTGCTACCGTTAGCAGGATGACGTTGTAGTTCCTACAGTGGATGGGTGTTAGAGAGTGGTTGAGGTAATTTTCTTTAACTTTTATCGCCTTGTCTATATTTTATTTACCTCTGTTTGCTGATCCTGTTAGCTATAATTGCAATTCTAGGTGTATGAGTTCTTTGCACGCATTGGCTTAGTGCCTAGGTTGTCTCCCCATGCACACCCTGCCCGGTGGCCTGTGATGATGCTGTAGACACCCCGAGACACTCCGTCTTGGACTGGCGGACTTCAACAGCCGAGGAGGATTTTCCGCCGCTTGAACCCAGTTGAGGTGGGTTTCGTTGCCTTTTACTTGCATGTTTTCTTTAAATGCTTGTGATTTTAACCACATCTTGATGCAGGTGGAGTGGCGCCTATGGAGGCGAGTGGGGAACGCAAGGCCGAGGAGGTTTGTTGTAGTGGACGAGCTCGCTAAAAGACGATGCATTTTCTAGGGGCCTCAAGGGCCTGTTTGGTACCACGAGGAGCGTGTGGTGAGGCAACATAGCCTTTCTGAGCCTACAGTGCCTGAGGATCCTCTAAACACTATGATGGATGAGGATCTACTAGTCACCACGTTGTATAATGACTTGAGTCATGGCGTGACGGTGGAGTACCATCTCTTATTTGGTGCTAGAGGTCAGGGCACCTATGAGTGCTTTATCGAAGAACGGCTAGCCCCCCGAGTCGAGCTAGTTGGCGAGGTATGAGTCTTGTTTATCCACACCTTTTCTTTGCATTTAATTTACGTCAGTTGCGTACACACTTTTGCTTGGCTTGTGCAGCCTGACTACGACCTCGGGGAGATCCCGTTTGTTGTCTTGAGGATTCGTCCTATTTTGGATGAGTTTCTTGAGCCTGCCCCTCTAACTGCTAGACACGCTTAGAACTCAATACCCTCTGTAGTTGGTCAGGTAGGGAACGCTTTATTTGCTTTATTCAGTCTTTTCATGCCACTATCTATTCATGCGCTGACTTGCTTGACTTGTGAAATAGATGCCTCGGGCAGGCGTTATGAGGCTGCTAGGAGTGATAGATCTCTGGAGACACTCCTACTGTTGTACGAGCGCTGGGGCGACACCGAGCCGGACTAGGTCCGGTCCCTCTACTCCGGGGGTACAATTTAAGGGCGACTCGGTTTGTTTGCCAGAATTGAATTCTTTCCTTTTTCATATTTTGAGTATGCTTGGAGTTGTGTGTTTATACTCGAAATGAGTAAAGGAAGTCGCCACCACACTTCTTTTGGGAAGCTGCGGAACCTGTTTTAAGTCGTGCCTATAATTGCATAAAGCAAGGTGAAGGACTCCATGTCTGGTAGTGCACCAAAGATCTAGATTAGGGGACAAGGGTAAGGGTGAAGTAGTGCACAACACACAGTTATTGCGAATTCATTGTCCGAAAGACAACAACAAACAATTTTCCATTTTAAACCCTAAGCATGCAAAGTTACTAGGCGGGTTTTTTAACAAAATACTATGCAAATTTTGTCTAGTTTGTTGTGGCATGTGTTGTTAATTCCGTATTCCAAGAGCCTAATGCCAGTTGTCCATAGTTATCTTATTAGGCGTGAAAACACAAAATTTCCAAGTCTTTGTTAAAGCATATTATAGGTGTGAGACAAGAATGCAAGGACTCATGCGAGGAATTGAAAGTTATCCCTGTAGGTTATTTTTAATTTGAATTGTCGAATCGTTATTAGTCAATATTACATGCAAAACGGGGTTTAGAATTGAGACGTTGGCCTCAAACCTACCTCATAACACGATGTCGAAGACTAAGGACGTAGCCTCGGACCCTTAAGAACCCTTGTCGAGCCTTTAGATACCTTAAAAACCTCCTAGATCTACAAAATACTGTTTAAATGTGTTTCTATGTATTTGAATGTGTTTGAATGTATTTGAAAGTATTTATGAGAGAGTATGAGAGTAAGAGAGAGTTGGACGAGTGAAGGGGAGAGAGAGTTGAGTTGTCCAAAGTCCCAAAGATCAGAAAAGTTCGTCCAAAGTGAATTAGGGGTCTCCTATGTATAGGCAAGGGTCGAAATCGGAAAAAAAGAGGGAGAGATGAAGATTCATTGGCTATTCTTAAAAATTATCCTATTGAGCTGCAAATTAACAATGACAATCTGGATAATTATTTTAGAGTTGTCACATGTCTATTCCTTGAAGAAAATCACTTGCAAAAGGAAGATACACTCGGATTTGGAACGAAATTTGGAAGATACACTGGGATATATATATATCGTATATAAGTTTTGTGTCACGCTTTGTATATTTTGATTAAATAAGACCGGAATATATGAATCACATTAAAGTCAAATTAAATATGGACGACCGGTTTTTAGGCACCGTATTAATTTGATTACTATCAAGTGGTCACAATATTTAGGTTAGGTAGTCATTCTTGTATAATAGGAACTCACTTTTTAGTAGTAACTCTAGGATTAGAACGCGAACAATGTTTGAAATTGCTAAGTTGCGTGCATCCAATAATCATGTTTGAATGGAATTACAATGAGACCGAGTAGAGGCCGCTACATGCAGGTGGATTGGGTCAAAGATTCGATCCGTACCATGTCCCCGAACCCACGAACTGGTTACTAGATCAGACCGTGGGGTCATTGTTTTGGCACCAACGTTTCGGGCGTCCGTGATTAACCTTTATAGGCACGGTGGCGATTCCCTTACTCGACAATACTCCCCCAACGTACTCACGTGCGGGTTCTGTTGCTCAAGCCCACAACACAACTACACACATCGATGTAGGCCCAAGCCCCGCGGGAGCGCACAGTCAACACAATGCGAGGCTAGTCGTACTCCTATGCCGTTGTGCACGGGCGAGTTATTCATGATTCTTGACCATCTTAAAAAGGATGCACATGCGCCCTTGTCTGGATGCCCCGTTTTGCTACAGGTACAATATTTTTGCCTGAATATTTGCAAAATAGTACATTTATGCAACTATTATTGCTTGTTGATTGATGTGATAACTTAATGTTGTACATGCTATTGTTTCTTGACGGATTTGGCTAATGGAGCGTTTGAGCCTAGTCGAGGCACCCAAGAATCCTATCAAATATTCTGCTAAGAAATTCATTTCCTATAAGAGGGTCCATGTCAACAAGTCTCAGTATACGTGTATTCTTATCCTTGTTAACCGTAACACGTGCAGTGGACTTTCCCTTGGTGGGGTATTAAGAGTATGGTGCATACTCGCTTGTCTCCATATGTGCGTGTGGTTAGCTTGACCATGTTGACCTTTTATTTCCTATTAAGGGTGATGAGGCAATTCGGGAAAGTTCAGCTTATTCCCGCTGTTCACAAAGTTTTTCTTGAGGACAAGGGCTTGCATTCAGGCAATGCAATAAAGTGGAAAAAATACTGGGAATCCCATTCTACACTAGAGGTTACCCCACTTCATCGAGGCGACCACAAGWTTKCTGCTCACTACCGTGTCTGGATGAATACCACTAATGTGATGGGCCGTGCTAAGGCAAGACGTGCGGAGCAGAAGGACCAAGTCAACAGTAAGAGACTTGACTGTGACTCTATTGAGACCCTTGCTGCTAAGTCTAGAGTTGTTTCTGCTATGGACAGACTAGGTCCAAAGAAGGTGCCAGTTTAGAGCAGGCCTGAAAGACTACCTCCTTTGAGGATTGACCCAAACGTTGCTGAAAGAAGACTTGGGCCTAAAGAGGTGTTTGGAGGTGGCGCTAAAGGAAAAGGGAAGGCTGTTGTGGAAGATAGACCTAACAGACGTAAATGGGTGAGGAAGCCTAAGGGTGAAACCTCGGGTGCAAAGAAGCAAGATGTCAAGGAGCAAGAAGAGATGAGGAAGGAGTGATTGCTTTTTTCCACAACTCTTGTTTGTTTTAATGTTAATAAAGTGATTCGCCTGCGAGCCGCTTTTGCATGTAATAAGTGAACTTTGGAGCTTGAAGTTTCCTTTTGCATCGTAGTTGCTCAATTTTAATTACAAATAGTAATAAACTACAAACTTGCATTGGTTTTTATACATTGTGTTTCTTTGAGCATGTTGGAGAAAACTTCGTCCAATTGCCGCTTGACTGTTGTTCACTTGCTAATCCCAAAACTAATAGGGCACTTGTTATTGTGGTCGAGCCCAAGGGCGAGGCTGCCTACGTATCCCATAAGGAATCACGTCATCWGTTGTTCTGATACATGGTGGTATTGTGTTGCTGAGACGAGGAGCGCGTGTATGCCTTACACGTAGTACTTCTTGGGCTAGTCTAAGTTAGTGAGGCT
>SNQN01009636.1:0-24623 GCA_008642245.1 Bassia scoparia
TTCTTTCGACGTCTTTAGTTTCGTCATTCCATCTACATAAACTGTGGGAATTGGTTGTGTCTTCGTCCTCTTATCAGTGTCTTCTTCCTCTTTGAATGATGTACTACCACTACCTTGGTTTCCTACGGCACACTTAACTTTCGCGTAATTATCTAGTTTCGCGCTTTCTTGGCCGTAATCCCTAGCTGATCTGGATACTCTGTTATTCCCTCAGACAGTTTAATATTACTTTGAGTATCCTCTTTTGAAACTAACACATGTTTTGTTAACACAGGAAGCTGAATACACAACAAAGCTCATATATCTACGTTCACACTGAACCAATAAGTCAGTTCTGTTTCTTGACTGCTATTCTTTCTGAACAAAAACAGCTCATATCAACTCCTTTATTGCAACTTTAACCCTATGTTCTCCTTCTTTCACTATCGCTTGCACTTAATATAGGACTCATGCATTCCAAGACTTGAAGTATGAAGCCTTCTCGAAGACATGACTCCTTCAGAATAGACAGTCGTTGTCTCACAATTGATGTATTTAACTAGGAAGTACATTCAAAGTTCTTGAAGATTACATGAAGACTTACTGGATAGATAATACTCCTTAAAAGTTTAAATCTAGGGAATTCATGAAATATGCTCTGTAAGTGTGACTTATTGTCTCATAGGCTTTAAGTGTTTACTTACTGCTTGTTTTTGAGTATGGTACATGAATTCTGGTCTACAAGAATGGAACATAATTCTCATTTACATACTTCCTCATATTAGGGATACCTATGTTGGGGTAACTAGTTTGTGTCCCTAAGTGGAAATTATCGGCTGTCGTGTTTGTAAAGAACAGATGTTTTTCTAAATTATTTTCCTGTTTAAAAGCATTATATTTTGGAAAATATAAATGCTTTTGCATTCGCTTGGAAATATTAGATGAGAATAATGTTGTTGGCTTACAACCTTCTCTTATCCTCTGCTCTCGGTCTCAAGGTATGAGATTTAATGGATATGCTAGGGTCCGTCAACGGTCAACAAACTATAATATATAATACTCATTCTATACTTTTCTAATTCTCTCACATCCTTCTCTCTTCTTCAACTCGGTATCTCTAAAATATGTTCTTTATATTCCTTTCTTTGAGAGCTATAATACATCATATAGTATCAAGAACTTTACCTTTGTAGTCTCATTCACACAAGACTTGCTATTTATTCTTCTATCGTTCTCTTTCATTATTTTCTTCGTTTATAGTTCTTATCTATTGTAGTCAATCATAACACTACATGAGAGAATTAGGTTCGTTCTCTTGTAAGCGCATTCAAAGAGGGCGTTTTGTATATCGGCTTCATTGGTATGCTGTTCTTCTTGAGTCTATACACACTATATCTTGCGTACTGCCTTTACAATTGTCGTTATTCCGCTAGTCGTTTACATTTCTCTCACAGTAGTGAGTTGTGCTGGTTTGTGATCGTTTCCTTGCGCAGTTTAGCGGTACATTGCACGCTATGAGTGTGATGCGTCGTTGCTTTTCTTTGCTTTTTCGTGATGTTATGATTTTCAATAAAAGCTAACATACTGGTATCACTGGATGTGAACGTTCTAGTCCACGTTGGATTGCATACCTCTTCTTTTCGTTAAATCTTGTGTGTTTTTTATTTGCCACTTATTTTATTTCGTTTGTGCTTACAGGCAACCAGAAGAGGCCCAACTGGTTCCCTCATATCTACGTCTCCCGAAAAGACTAAGAAAATTACATCGGTAATTAGATCTATATTATACTCTTTCCCAATTCAGCCCCCCCTCTTGAATATCACATAACTCTTCAAGTGGTGTTAGTATGAATTGTTGGAAAATTTAGGGTTTTGCAATCAAATTTTGGCCGCGCGTTGTCGGGACTAACATTGTTTAATTTAGTTTTTGTTTGATTTATTTTTTCTAAGCTTTTGATTTAGCTAAATTGCTTTGGTTTATATTCCTTTGTTATTGACCTCTGTTTCTAGTTCTTTTGTTGCATTAAACTCGACGAACAGTCAAGAACTTGATTCCTATAGACCTTGAAATCGAACTAGCTACTACACGTAGGCAAGGAGGTAAAGATGGAGGAGAATCATAATTCCACTTTCCAGGAAAAATGGCCGAGGAACGTGCTAAGTCACTTTGGGAATATGATTTACCAGCACTACAACTGGCATCTCTATCTAGCATTGTTAGACCCATACGTTAATGCTTGACAACTTCGAACTCAAGCCTCAATTCATCTAGTTCATCTCCAATGATTCATTTGCGGGGCTAGCCAACGAATGCCCTGTAAAGCCATATTGCCAGTTTCTTGGAGTAAATGTGATACGGTGAAATATCCACATGTGAGTGAGGGATGCATTCTCGACTACGCCTTTTTCCATTCTCTCTTCGAGATAGAGCAAGGAGTGGTTGCGAGATGAAGTGTGTTGGAACTATTTTTACCTTGGGACAAACTTGCTAACGTTCGTTTCTTGGGAAGTTTTGGGCGCAAGAAAAGACTGCCGAAGTTAGGCAATGAGCTAGCAACCTTTCAACAATTCTGATATACGAGTCATTATATGAGCATGGAGAAGGTTCTACGCTTGCAAGGCTGTGCCCTCATCATGGATCCCTGAATGTGATGTTGATCCAAACTCTCTTAATGGTTTTGACACATGAGTTCCGTTCTATATTGATGCTGCTTCACGGTGGTTCCCTCATGACTAAGAATCCAACGGAAGCAAAGGAGTTACTTGAAAAGATGGCGGCTAACGACAACTATCAGCCAAGTGGCCGAAATAGTTCAAAGAAGGGAGGGAAATATGATGTTGATGCATTAACCTCATTGGCTAGTACTATGCAAGCTCTCTCTCATAAGTTCGATCAATTTCAAGTTGGAACCTTTATGGCGGTCACATGTCAAATGTGTGGAGTACAAGGTCATGTTGCTAATCAATGTCAAGCAAACAATGATGGGATGTCTATTGAGCAAACTAATGCTCTTTATAATTCRAATTCAAGGCGGCCGTTTGATCCTTATTCTAACATATATAATTAGGGGTAGAAGCATAACCCTGCGTTCTCATACAGGAAAACTCAAGCACAACTCAATCCACCTCCACCTCGCAATAATTTCAATCAACCGCCCGGTTTCCAAGCGAGAGCACCATTTAATTAACCATCCCAAAATGTCAATCCACAACCTCCTCCAATCCAACAAAAGAGCAACATGGAGGTTATGATTGGAAAACTTTCTAAGTCAACAAGCAAAAGTGCTCTAAGAAGTGAAGGCTCAACAAAAACTCTTGGAGAGTCAAGTAAGTCAACTCGCTCAACAAGTGGGTCAATCTTCAAGGCCAACAGGCCAATTTCCAGGCGATACWGAGCAACCACCCAAGGGCCAAATCAATGTAGTGACTTTGAGGAGTGGAAAAGAGTTACAAGATCCTCCCATCAAGGAGCCACCAAACAAGCAAGTGAATGAAGCAGTTGAAATTGAAAAGGTAGTAGAGAATGAGGTTGAAGAAGAAGAGAAAAAGGAACCTACTCCGACTCCCATTGAGACATATAGGCCACCAGTTCCATTCCCACAAAGGTGGGCACAAGCAAAGCTAGAAAACAAATATGGGAAGTTCCTTGATATCTTGAAGAAGTTGCACATAAACATACCATTCTTGGATGTTATCTCTGAAATGCCATCTTATGCAAAGTTCTTAAAAGACATGATCTCAAACAAGAGAAAGATAGAAGAGAATGCAACTATTTCACTCACAGRTGAATGCGGTGCCATCTTGCAAAATAAGCTTCCAAAAAAGCTTGGAGATCCTGACAGTTATTCAATTCCAGTCAAACTTGGTGATATCGAGATCAAAAAGGCTCTTTGTGATCTTGGGGCAAGTGTTAGTCTAATYCCCTTGWCCATTTGCGAGAAGCTTCATATGGGTGAGCTAAAACCCACTCACATCTCTTTACAATTGGCAGATAGGACTGTGAAGTTTCCACTTGGTATTCTTGAAGACGTTCCTCTTCGTGTTGGGAAGTTTTTTATTCCATGTGACTTTGTAGTCATGGAGATGGAAGAGGATGCACAAGTCCCTATCATTCTTGGGCGACCTTTCTTGGCAACTGTTGGAGCCATCATTGATATGGAGAATGCAAAAATTACTTTTGAAGTGGGTAATGAGAAAATGTAGTACAATCTCACAAACTCCATGGAGGCTCCTTCTATGGGCGAGACTATTTATAGAGTGGATGCKCTAGATGAGGTAATAGAAGAAAAACTCCAAACATGCATCTTAATGATTCATTGCAAACAGTTCTCACGGGAAATGTTGATGAGGAGGATTGGGAGACTAGGGCATACAAGAAGCTCTTAGAGGAATCTAGTTCACTACCTAAAGATGAGCCCATCAAAGAGGTGTTGAAACATGGAGAATCTAAGGAGAGTACTACGCCTCCTGAGGTAGAGTTGAAACCCCTTCCCCCTTCATTGAAATATGCATATTTGGGTCAAAATAAAACATTTCCTGTTATTGTTAATGCTAAGCTTGATGACAAGCGAATTAAGCAATTGCTCACTGTTTTGAGAAAGTATAAAATGTCATAGGCTACAACATTAATGATATCAAGGGAATCAACCCTTAATTTTGTATGCACAAGATTATTCTTGAGGACGATCATGCTTCTTCTGTTGAACCTCAAAGACGACTTAATCCAAACATGATGGAGGTAGTTAAAAAAGAGGTTCTAAAATTGCTGATGCTGGTATAATCTACCCTATCTCAGATAGTAAGTGGGTTAGCCCAGTACAAGTTGTTCCGAAAAAAGGTGGCATGACCGTTGTCAAGAATGACAAGGGTGAAGAAATTTCCACTAGAACTGTGACAGGGTGGCGCATGTGTATAGATTATAGAAAACTGAATAAGGCCACCCGAAAAGATCATTTCCCTCTCCCATTTATCAATCAAATGTTGGAAAGGTTGGCAAAGCATTCTTTTTCTGTTACTTGGATGGATATTTGGGTTTTTCCCAAATTCCAGTCCACCCAAGTGATCAGGAAAGCACCACTTTCACTTGTCCTTATGGCACCTTTGCTTATCGCGGATGCCATTTGGATTGTGTATGTCCTGCCACCTTTCAGAGGTGTATGATGGCAATTTCTCAAGCTTGATTGAAAATATTATGGAAGTTTTTATGGATGATTTCTCAGTTTATGGAACATCTTTTCATAATTGTTTGCAAACTTGAAAAAGGTGCTTCATAGATGTCAAGAAGTCAATCTTATTCTTAACTGGAAAAGTGCCATTTTATGGTTCAACAAGGTGTAATTTTGTGTCATGTTGTGTCTCATAGGGGCATCGAAGTCGACAAAGCTAAGGTAGATGTCATTGAGCGATTACCACCCCTACTTCTATGAAGGCGGTGAGGAGTTTTCTTGGTCATGCGGGTTTTATTGCCGTTTTATCAAGGACTTCTCTCTAAAATTTCTCGACCTTACTGAGCTTTTAGGCAAAGATGTTCCATTGTTTTCATATGCTGTGCTTGAGGCTTTTAACAGGTTAAAACAGGCTCTTATATCTGCACCATCATACAACCACCAGATTGGAATCTACCGTTTGAGAATTATGTGTGATGCAAGTGACTATGCTATAGGTGTTGTGTTGGGTCAAAGAAAGGATGGCAAGATTCATGCCATCTATTACACAAGCAAGACTCTTGATACGGCCCAGATGAACTATGCCACAATTGAAAAGGAGTTATTGGTCGTGGTGTATGCTATGAAGAAGTTTCGATCCTATCTCGTTGGGTCGAAGGTGATTGTTCACACTAATCATGCGGCATTGAAGTATTTGATGAGAAAGAAAGATGCTAAGCCGCGTTTGATTCGATGGATTCTATTGCTGCAAGAATTCGATTTGCAGATTAAGGATAACAAGGGTGCGGAAAACGTTATTGCTGATCACCTTTCCCGACTTGTCCTTGATGATGAAGCTGAGGAGGGCTTACCTATTGATGACTCATTTCCTGATGATCATTTGTTTGCGATACTTGCTAACGAGTCCCCTTGGTATCCTGATATAGCTAACTATTTGGCTAGTGGTACTCTCCCTCATGGCTATTCATCACAGCAAAGGAAAAAATTCTTTAAGGAAGTGAAGCGATACTTTTGGGATGATCCTTTTCTCTATAAAGGATGTGCGGARGGAATCATTAGAAGATGCATTCCCGAGAGTGAGGTGAGCTTTATTAATTCTCATTGTCATGATTCACCTTATGGAGGCCACCATCAAACCAACAAGACTGTTGCAAAAATTCTTCAATGCGGTTTCTATTGGCCCACTTTGTTCAAGGATGTTCATGCTTTTGTTCAGTCTTGTGATCGTTGTCAAAGGACTAGAAACATCTCAAGGAGGAATGAGATGCCTCTAAATAACATTCTTGAGGTTGAATTATTTAATGTGTGGGGAGTTGACTTTATGGGACCTTTCCCTTCTTCTCATGGGAATTGGTACATCTTAGTTGTTGTCGACTACGTGCCGAAGTGGGTCGAAGCTATAGCCACTCCTACTAATGATGCTCGTGTGGTTTAAGAAGACAATTTTCCCTCGATTTGTAGTGCCACGAGTTTTGATTAGTGATGGAGGAACGCACTTTATTGAGAAGAAGTTTAAGGCTATGTTGAAGAAGTATGGAGTAAATCATCGAGTTGGACTCTCTTATCACCCYCAAACTAGTGGMCAAGTGGAGATTTCTAATCGAGAGATCAAGACTATCTTAGATAAGACGGTTGCGAGATCAAGGAAAGATTGGTCCATGAAACTTGATGATGCACTTAGGGCGTATAGAACTGCTTTCAAAACGCCCATTGGGACAACTCCGTATAGGCTTGTCTATGAAAAAGCGTGTCATCTTCCCGTTGAATTAGAGCATCGTGCGTATTGGGCAATCAAAACCATAAATTTTGATTTGCAAGCAGCGGGTGAGCAAAGATTGTTACAACTAAATGAGCTTGATGAGATTCGGTTAGATGCTTACGAAAGTTCAAGGTTGTACGAGGAGAAAACAAAGAGATGGCATGACAAAGGGATTTTCAAAAGAGAGTTTAAGGAAGGAGATTTGGTTCWTCTTTATAACTCTAGATTGAAGTTATTCCCGAGTAAGCTTCGGTCTAGATGGTCAGGACCATTTCGAGTCAACAAGGTTTTTCCTTATGGTTTGGTGGAACTTTGAAACCGTCAAGGTGATACTTTCAAGGTAAATGGTCAAAGAGTGAAGTACTACAGAGCCGACGATCCTATTGATCATGTGAGAGTGCACATGATATGGAAAAGGTGATCAAGCTAGATGACCTTAAACTAGCGCTTCTTGGGAGGCAACCCAAGTCCTCTTCCTAACTTTTTATTTTTCTTTATTTTATTTTTACTCTTTTAGTTTAAAAAAAATTAATCATCAAACCAATAAAAAAATCCAAAATATTTTAATTAGTAGTTTGATAGTTTTATTAGTTAGTGTTTTTGGTTAATTTTRTTGTAGTTTTTGATATTTTTGCTTTGTGTAGCTCTAGTTCTTTTTGTACAGATTTTCTTTGAGTTCATGGAGCAACATGTACATAGAAAACAGCCTAGTCTGCAAGGAGGTTGCGACAATTGCATTCAAGCCACAGCTAAGTTGCGGCAAGTCAAAATTTTCAAGCAATACACAAGTTCTCAAATCAGTGTACAACGCAAACCGGTTGCGGCAAAAGTCCATATACCACAACTTGGTTGTGGAGTTTACTGTAATCCAACCAGACAAGACCCAAAAAAAAAGAGAAAAACAGAAATAAAAAAGGAAACTGACCGTACAACAGCAGTAGCGAAACAGTAGCAAAGCAACAACAGCCTCTCATCTCTCTCCTCTGCTCCAGCCTCCCTGTTCGCCGCCGACCTGCCACCGCCGAGCAGCTACCAGCAACAGCCACCAACAGCGCAGCAGCCAGCAAAAAAAGGGGGGGTTTCGAACCCTCTCCTCTGCACTGCCACCTGCTCTGCCACCAGCCACCGCCGCTGCGCCATCTTCCCTCCGGTAATCCTCTGTCGCGCCACCACCTGCAGTCCCTCTCAAACGCTGCTCCTGGTAAATCCAAAAAAAACCTAACTTTATCAATTGATTTGGGGTTTTTGATTTTATTGTTGATGAGGAAATTAAGACTGATTACCTGAGCTTTTGGCGAATCTTTGGACAAATTTTTGGGCAAATCCTCCTTTGCTTGAATTGGATTGAGTTGGTTAACATTGTTTGGCTTGAGCTTTTGTGCATGAATAAGTGTCTTGGAATTTCTTGGATGTGAACTTTTGATATTTGACTAGAGTTGGTGTGCAAGTGAGTTTATCTTTATTATATTCCTACTCTCATGGCGCGCACTCCAAGTGTTCGACAAAATAAAACGGTCTCCAGTTCTACTTCTACGGCCAAGTCTACTTCTGTTTCCCTTGATTTTGTGAGTATCTATTTCCCTTGATTTTGTGCTTTATTGCTTTGATATTGCATTGCGGACATTGCAAATTTCAAGTGTGGGGGAGGGATATTACACCTTTGTATATACTAGTTCTATTTGCAACAATGTGGATGCCCATGTATGATTTCACCTTTGTAAGTAGCCTAAAGCATGAAAAAGGACTTGTTAATGGTGATTACTTGCTAAATTGAGGAGTATAACATGTGAGTGAGCGTATCCACCTTCTTGAAATCCTCGTTGCATATAGAATTTGCGAGTGGAATTGTGCATTCGTTAGGCATGTGTACTCACTAGGGAAAAAGGGGTGTTCCTTCTCGACTTTCTAGTTGCTTGCCTATTGTTCCAACTGCTAGGAAATTGGTCATTTCCTTCGACCATGGTTGGGTTGATTAATTGTAAGCCCCTAGAAGGCCTTTTGTTTGTGTGCGGGATGTCCATGTTTAGCCGTTATGCTGCCCGTTTGTTTTRTGAATCTTTGTCCGATTCTGCTTGTAGTATGCCAGTGCGAAGAGAAAACCTTTTCGCAGTTCCCGTCAGAGATGGAGGGCGACCAACTGGGATAACTCTGAGTTATTGTTTTCCCCAAATCACCACATCTCTATCCGTCCGAGGAATGGACGAGTATGTTGCTTTCACTTGTCTGGTTGTCTTTTGTTTTTCCTTGTTTGCTAATTCTTGTATCATCTCTTGTGCAGAGTGATTACCATACTCGGACGTACATGACCTCTCATACGATTGGCGATATCTTTCGTAGAGAGTTTTTTTAGCGCCGTGGAGGAGTATGGGACATCCTCGGGCAATGCGGCTTCTAATATTTTGTTCTCAACCTAGTTAGTCAGTCATACTCACTTGCTCCCAAGATTCTGGTGTTCGGCCTGATGGAGTGGTTCTAGGACACCACAAACACCTTTCACTTCCCGCGGGGGAAATGGCCGTGACCCCCTACGATTTTGCTATGTTGACTGGGCTTGCTTTCACAGAAAAGCTTGTCCCTTTGGATTACGAGATCAGGCTTTCTGATCCTCGTTTGGACGAGTGGCTGGGTCCGATTAATTCCCTCCTACGAGTTGAGAGCGTGGATAATCGAGCATCACAAAGAGTTCTCACGGAGGACTTGGAGCTGGCTGGCACCAGTGATAAGCAGTCAGCCAGGWTTTTTATCCTGGTGATGCTTTGCACGACATTGTATCCTGATAAGGGCACGAGGAGCAGAATTCAGCTTCGTTTTCTGTCTAGTCTGGAGGATCTTTCWMCTGTTTTCTCCTATGACTGGGGTGGATTCGACTATGCTGCCCTGATGCATTCTATGAGGTTATACTGCCGTCAGGTGGATGGCGCTGAGATCCCTACACTGGCTAGCTGCTGGAGAGTGCTCGAGGTAATTTTCTTTGACTTTTACCGCTTCATTTGCATTTGCTTTGCTTTTGGTTTCTGACCCCATTGGTTGTACTTGCAGTTCTAGGCTTAAGAGTACTTTCCACGCATGGGTTTGGTGCCTAGGTTGAATCCTCAGATACAACTTACTAAATGCCCCGTGATGATGCGGTGGATGTTCCGAGACACTCCGTCTTGGACTGGTGGGCTCCAGCAGCCGAGGAGGATTTTCTGCCGCCTAGACCCAGTTGATGTTAGTTGCGCTGTCGTTTAGTTGTATGCTCTTATTGATTGCTTTGTGATTTTAACCACATTTTGATACAGGTGGAGTGGCGCCCATGGAGGCGAGTGGGGAATGCGAGACCGAGGAGGCTCACTGCAGCAGCTGAGCTCTCCAAGAGGCGATGCCTTATCTAAAGACCTCAAGGGCCTGTCTGGTACCTTGGGGAGCGTGTGGTGAGGCAGCATAGCCTTTCTGAGCCTGCAGTGCCTCAGGGCCTTCCAGTCACTATGATGGATGAGGAGTTGTTGGCCACCACGCTGTCCAACGACTTGAATCATGGTGAGGCGGTGGAGTACCACCTCCTGCTTGGTGACATGGGTCAAGACGCCTATGCGCGTTTCATTAAGGAGCTTCTAGCCCCCCGAGTCGAGCTAGTTGTCGAGGTATGAGTCCTTCTTATCCACACCAAGTCCAAACGGAGGCATCGATAAGGGCGTAACATCTTTTTTCCAGCAAGTACAAATGGAGGGATCGATACGGTTACAATCTCATCTCCCGAGTAAGTCCAAACGAAGGCATCAATATGGGCACCGCACCAGTAATTCCYCATAAAGTCCTAACGGAGGCATCAAAGTGGGCAGTAAGTCGGTATACCCCCACAGAGTCCTAACGGTAGCATCAAGGTGAATGAACAAGAAACAAATTTAGAGAATCCTAACGGAAGCATCAAGACTAAAAATAAAAAAAAAAAATATACTGAAGAGTCCTAACGGAAGCATCGAGGTGGACAATCAAAAATATACTGAAGCGTCCTAACGGAAGCATTGAGGCGGACGAACATAAGCAAACAACAGCAAAGCACCTTCATAAAATTTTCCCAATGGAGACACAACCATAGTTGCAAACAAAAGCAAAGGCAAAAGCAACCCAGACAAGCAACCAACAGCAATCGCAGGTGCAGATAAAACGAACGCATTTGTTTTGCAGGTACAGGGTACTTTGGCCTTCGTTTTATGAGACCTCCTTCTCTACAAACTCAGCAAAGTGGGGGTTCTATAGATACCTGCACTTTTACCTAGCCTAAGTTGTCCAATGATAAGACACCCTTTGCAACACAAGCGAAATCGAGAGAGTTAGGACCTTACCAAGCCCTAATAAAGGCAAGTTCCACCGCCAAACCGCCAAATTGAGATACTTATTATAGTGTTTTGTATTGTGATGCATGAGAAATAAGGATGAAAAAAAGCTATTTATAGTCCCACCGCCAAAACAGAGTTGACCAACTATAGGCGAAATAGGCGTGCCCCGCACCAACACTCCAGAACAMGAGTCTTCAATTGCAGGGGAGGCGTGGCCAGCGCCCTCACTGGCATGACCGACGCTTGTTCTACAACCTCTTTGCTTCTTTTTTTTGCTTCTCAGCTTCTTATAGCGCGACTAGTGCCTCGTCAGGCGCCCCCAACGCCTAGAGCACAGAACATCCTTCACCATCCCCACAATTTTCAACCTTTCAGCAAATGTTATGTACATAAAAATGGGAAGAACCAGCTTGATAAATTCGACCCTAGGAGTGATGAGGGAATCTTTCTCTGATACTCCTCTCAAAGCAAAGCATATACATTCTTCAATAAGAGGACTTTGTGTGTTGAGGAGAGTGTCCATGTTGTCTTTGATGAATTTAACATGTCTTTTGACATTGCGCAGGTACAACCTGATGAGGTAATTGGATTCATGGAGTTTACGGGGAACCATGTTATTGGTTCTCCAAATGAGATGCAAGCAGATCTAGGTCCACCTACTAGTCTACCAAATGATGATGGTGAAGGGGCTAGAGAAGATGATGAGGATAATGAGATTTCAGATAGGGAACCAAGACATGATGGTTCCTTAATAGAGAGTKAGGTTAGGAGTTCAGGAGGAACGGATGAATCCAATAATGATGAAAAAGCCTCCCCTGAACTTACGGTACGTAATGTTATTGGAAACAGAGTGACCATGAATCCTTTTGGTTCCACAAAAAAAGGGGAAGAGATTCATGATGACACTAGTTTTCAACAGAATGAAGAAGCACAAAATGATTTTTCTTTCAAAAGTTACAAGCATCAATCTTCTTATCCCCTAAATCAAATCATAAGTAACATTAAAAAGSGGGTTTAAACGCGAAGAAGTATCTGACAAAACTTTTGTGCTTTTTATTCTTTCTTGTCTGGTATAGAGCCAACTGACTACAAAATGGCTTTAATTGATCCAGATTGGGTTTTGGCAATGCAAGATGAGTTAAACCAGTTCCAGAGGAACCAAGTTTGGCATCTTGAACCCAAGCCCAAAGACAGGACAGTCGTTGTTACAAAATGGGTCTTCGACAAATTGGATGACCTTGGTACAATAATTAGAAACAAAGCAAGGCTTGTGGTGCAAAGTTACAATCAACAAGAAGACATTGACTATGATGAAAATTTTGCACTTGTAGCTAGAGAGGCTATTACAATATTGATTGCTTATGCTGCTCACATGAATATGAAGTTATTTCCGATGGATATGAAGACTGCCATCTTGAACGACTATTTGAAGGAAGAGGTATAAGTCGAGCAACCACCTAGTTTTGAGGACAAGTTGTTCCTACATCATGTGTATAAGATGGACAAAGAACTTTATGGATTGAAGCAAGATCCAAGAGCTTGGTATGAAAGAGTTTCCACCTTCTTGATGGATAATGAATACAATAGGGGAACAGTGGACAAAACATTGTTTATCAAAACCAAGGGAAACACTTAATTGTAGTACAAATTTATGTTGATGATATTTTATTTGGTGCTACTAATCAGGTACTATGTGATGAGTTTGCTAATCTTATGTAGAGTGAATTTGAAATGAGCATGATGGGAGAATTGGGATTCTTCTTAGGCTTGCAGATTAAGCAAACAGCTGATGGTATCATAATGCATCAGCAAAAGTACTTAAAAGAGTTGATGAAGAAATTTGGCATGGAGAACAGTAAGGCTTATGATACACCGGTTGCCACATCCACAAAATTAGCTGTTGATCTAAGGGGAACATATGTGGAGGCCTCACTGTATAGAAGGATGATTGGTGTCCTCCTTTACCTTACAGCTAGTACGCCTGACATTGTGTTTTTTATTGGATTATGTGCTCGATTTCAAAGCAATCCAAAGGAGTCTCACTTGAAGGTTGTTAGAAGGATACTTAGGTATCTTGTGGGAACAACAGATCTGTGCTTATGGTACCCCAAAGGGAGTTCAATTGACTTGATTGGGTACAAAAATGCATATTGTGTTGGTTTTCTTGTATATAGGAAGAGCACATCAGATATGAAACTTTTTCTTAGCTCTTCTGTAACCTATTAAGGTTCTAAAAGGCAAAAATCAATGGTCGTATCCACAGTAGAGTCAGTATATTGTTGCATCTTCATGTTGTTCCCAGTTACTATGGATAAGAAACCAACTGAAAGATTTTGTGTTGTTTATGATAGTGTTCCATCTTTTGTGACAACATTAGTGCTACAAATATTTCCAAGAATCCAGTCCAATACTCCAAAACCAAGCACATTGAAATTAGGCATCACTTCTTGAGTGACAATGTGGAAAAAGGCTTAGTGGAGTTGTTATTTTGTAAAAAATAAAGATCAGATAGCTGATATCTTCACTAAACCTTTGTGTAGAGATTATTTTTGTAAGTTAAGAGTCCTTTTAGGTCTGGTTATATTTTAGGTTAATATGGCTTCAATTACTTCCCTCAATGATCGGTTAGAATTGTATTCTCTTGTATAGTTTGTGCATATACCTATGTCGAAGTCTTTCAAGTGTTGTGTAGTTGGTTTGAAACCTCAAAAGGGTTGTGAACCATCATTGCAGGAAACAGGTCAAATCATGCTAAGTTACCAGAAACAGGTTGAAGTGGTTCTGTACAAGTACCGGCAAAGGGAAACAGCAGTTCAGCTCTGATATGTTTTTCGATTGATATATTTATATCTTTTGGAAAATTCAAATTAGATATTTTCCTTTTGGAAGGAAATAATCTTATTTCAACTATTTTATCTCATGATCGAGGAAAATATTACACATGCCTTATTGTTTCGGTTGGTTGAGAAATTTATAGCAAGTAATCATCTCCAAATTTTGCTTCAAAAGTTGACATAGTGTCGTTGCCCTTCTTTGATCAACCAACTCTCTTGTTTGCCCTCTTTGCTTCGTTGTCTATATATACTTTGTGCTAACCTTTTGTGCAATTTTACTTCTCTCTCATCATCACTCAATGCAACCTCTCTTGTGCTTTGTTTATGCTCTCAAAAAATTCGAATTTCAAAAGTTACTATTCATCGAGTTACTGTTCATCATCTCTGCAACTTCGATCAAACCAAAAATCACAGTCATGGGAACGAAGACAAACACAAACACGACTCATCGAGGATGAGGAAGGGGACATGCAAGTGAGTCCTCTACCTCTTCACAGGGGAATACTCGTGTGCCTCCAAACTTGACCAAGGCCGATCAAAGCCCAAAAGCACCACCCTTGACAATGGCTTGTTAAACATCCTCACCCACTAAAACACCTACCACCACAAAAGAATAACCACAAAAATCACCACCACAACCCAAAGAAACCTAACCTATCTCAAAAGAAATCGCACCATCTACTATTCCATCTTAGAACGTTGGTTCCACTCTCAAGAAACCAACAACTTCTCAGGGGGGAACAACAATAAGAGGCATGAAGTTCTATCAACCATCAYTTGGATGTTGTAGTAAAGGGAGATTTGGGAACTAGGGATGATAATGTGGAGATTACTGGTCTCAAGGAAGGTTCTCCTGTTGTTGTGATCAAGGCAAGTGGTAGGGTGACTAGATCGTCAGTGAAGAAGGAAGTGGAAGAAGTTCAAGAGGTACAATCTACTGGTTCTACTCAGGGAACCAAGAGGAAAGAGGTGCTAGTTAGGACCCCTCACGCTTTAAAAGGTAAATATGAAGAATCCCCTCTCACTATTGGTTCTACTTATTTAAGTGCTAGGGTTGTTCTTTCTAGTTGTCGAGTTGAGGATGGATATTTTGATATTCCCTCTTTGTTAGAATTTAAGGAATTGATTGAATTTCAAGGATGGATGTCGTTTTGATGTAGTGTTGCATGTATTACTAGTGTTAGGGATTTTTCTGTGAACTTAAAATAGTTACCTGACAAGTCTGTTGGTTCTCAAGTTGGGAATGTTGATGTGAGTATGTCTATTGCGTCTTTAGCTTGTCTGTTGGATATACCCATGGATGGGTTTGACAAGTATTCTGAAGATTGGTGGCCCGTGTTGGTTGGGGTTACTCCTGATGAAGTCTATGAGTTCTTATTTGGTGGCAAGATGCCCAAGAAACCTGCTGCATTTATGTCTACAAATCTCAAGGCACTTGTCATGCTGGTTCTCCATTCTTTATGCAACAAGGTTCTAATTCCTAGAGCTCAAGGCAGGAGAACAGTACGAATCATGGATATGGAACCAATGTACCTCATGATGAAGAAGATTAAGATCAATCTTCCTGTCTTGATGCTTGGAGAGGAGGAAGTGGAGAGAGGGAAGGGAGGGAGGAGGGGAGGAGGAGGGGGGAGGGAGGGGGAGGGGGGAGGGAGGGAGGAGGAGGAGGGGGGAGAGGGGGAGGGAGGGGGGGGAGGGAGGGAGGAAGAGAAGGGGAGGGGAGGGGGGGGGAGGGGGGGGGGGGGGGGGGGGGGAGGGGGAGGAGGAGGGGGAGAAGGGAGAGAGAAAGAGGAGGAGAGGATGAGGCAGAGAAGGAGAGGAAGAGGAGGGAGGAGAGAGAAGGAGGGGGGTAAGAGAGAAGAGAAGCAAAAGGGAGAGAGAAGAGAGACGAGAGAGAAAGGAGAAGAAGAGAAGGAGAAGAAGGAGTAAGGAGAGAGAAAAGGAGAGAAAGAAGGAGAAAGGAGAAGGAGAAGAAGGAGAAGAAAGAAGAGAGAAGAAGAGAGAGAAGAAGAGAGAAGAAGGAAGAGAAAGGAGAAGAAGAGAAGGAGAAGGGAGAAGAAAGAGAGAAGAAAGAAGAAAGGAAGAAGAGAAGGAGAAGAAGAGAAGAAAAGGAAGAGAAGAGAGAAGAGAAGAAGAAAGAAGAAGGAGAAGAAGAAGAAGAAGAAGAAGAGAAGAAGAAGAAGAAGAAGAGAGAAGAAGAAGAAGAAGGAAAGAAGAAGAGAGAAGAAGAAGAAGAAGAAGAAAAGAAGAAGAAGAAAGAAGAAGAAGAAGAAGAGAGGAGAAAGAGAAGAAGAGAAGAAGAAAGAAGAAGAAAGAAAAGAAGAAAGAAGAAGAAGAAGAGAAGAAGAAGAAGAAGAAGAAGAAGAAGAAGAAGAAGAAGAAGAAAGAAAGAAGAAGAAGAAGAAGAAGAAGAAAAGAAGAAGAAGAAAAGAAGAGAAAAGAAGAAGAAGAAGAAGAAAAAGAAGAAGAAGAGAAAGAAGAAGAAGAAGAAGAAGAAAAGAAGAAGAAGAAGAAGAAGAAGAAAAGAAGAAGAAAAGAAGAAAAGAAGAAAGAAGAAGGAAGAAAGAAGAAGAAGAAAGAAGAAGAAGAAGAAGAAGAAAGAAGAAGAAGAAGAAGAAAGAAGAGAAGAAGAAGAAGAAGAAGAAGAAGAAGAGAAAAGAAGAAGAAGAAGAAGAAGAAGAAAAGAAGAAGAAGAAGAAGAGAAGAAGAAAGAAGAAGAAGAAGGAAGAAGAAGAAGAAAGAAGAAGAAGAAGAAGAAAAGAAGAAGAAGAAGAAGAAGAAGAAGAAGAGAGAAGAGAGAAGAAAAGAAGAAGAAAGAAGAAGAGAGAAGGAGAGAAGAAGAAGAGAAGAAGAGAGAAGAAGGAAGAAGAGAAAAAGGAGAAGGAGAGAGAAGGAGAAGAGGAAGAAAGAGGAGGAGGAAGGAGGAGAGAAGAGAGGAGGAGGGAGGAGAGAGGAGGAGAGGAGAAGAAAGGAGGAGGAGGAGGAGAGGAGGAGAAGAAGAGAGAGAAGAAGGAGGAGGAGGAGAAGAAGGAGAAGAAGAAGAAGAAGAAGGAGAAGAGAGAGAAGAGAGGAGAAAAGAGAGAAGGAGAAAAGAGAAGAAGAGAGGAGAAGAAGGAGAGAAGAAAGAAAGAAGGAGAAGAGAGGAAAGAAGAGAAGAAGGAGAGAGAAGAAGGAGAAGAAAGAGAAGAGATGAAGAAGAGAAAGAAGAGAAGAATAAGAAGAAGAAGAAAAGAAAGAAGAAGGGAAGAAGAAGAAGAAGAGAAGAAGAAGAGAAGAAGAAGAAGAAGGAAGAAGAAGAAGAAGAAGAAGAAGAAGAAGAAGAAGAAGAAGAAGAAGAAAGAGAGAAGAAGAAGAAGAGAAGAAGAAGAAGAAGAAGAAGAAGAAGAGAAAGAGAGAAGAAGAGAAGAAGAAGAAGAAAGAAGAAGAAGAAAGAAGAAGAAGAAGAGAAGAAGAAGAAAGAAAGAAGAAGAAGGAGAAGAAAGAAGAAGAGGAGAAGGAGAAGGAGAAGAAAGAAGAAGGGAGAAGAAGAAGAAGAGGAGAAGAAGAAGAGAAGAAGGAGAAAGAAGAGAAGAGGAGAAGAAGGAGAGAGGAGAAGAAGAGAGGAGAAAGAAGGAGAGAAGAAAGGAAAAAGAAGAAGAAGAAGGAGAGAAAAGAAGAGAAGAAGAAGGAGAAAAGAAGAAGAAGAAGAAGAAGAAGAGGAGAAGAAGAAAAGAAGAAGAAGAAGAGAAGAAGAAGAAGAGAAGAAAAAGAAGAAAGAAGAAGAAGAAGAAGAGAAGAAGAAGAGAAGTAAGAAAGAAGAAGAGAGAGAAAGAAGAAGAAGAAGGGGAAGAAGAAGGGAGAGAAGAGAAGAGAGAAGAGAAGGAAGAGGAGAAAGAAGAAAAAGAAGAAGGAGGAGAAGAAGGAGAAGAAGGAGAGAAGAGGAGAGGAAGAAGAAGAAGAAGAAGAAGGAGAGGAGGAGAGAGAAGAAGAAGAGAGAAGAAGGAGAGAAGGAGAAGAAGGAGAGAGAGGAAAGAGGAGAGAGGAGAAGAAGAGGAGGGAAGAAGAGAAAGAAGAGGAGGAGAAGAAGGAGAAAAAAGAAGAAGAAGAAGAAGAGGAGAAGAAGAGAAGAAGCAGGAAGAAAAGAGAGAAGAGGAGGAGGAAGAAGAAGAGGAGAGAAGGAGGAGAGAAGAAGAGAAGAGAAGAAGAAGGATGAGAAGAGAAGGGGAAGAGAGGAGAAGGAGAAAGGAGGAAGAGGACGAAAGAAGAAGTAGCAAAGAGAGAAAGAGAATGAAATGAGAGATAGAGGAAGTAGATTAGAAGGAGAAAAGAAAGAGAAAGGAGAAGAAGAAGAAGGAGTATAGAAGGATAGAATAGGATAAGGAGAGAAGAAAGAGGCAGAAGAAGTGAGGAAGGCAACGTAAGAAGAGGAGAGAAGATAAGAGAGAGAGAATAGAAAATGAAGAGAGAGAGAAGAGAAGAAAAATAGATAGATAGAAGATAAAGAAGAAGAAGAAAGAAAAGAAGAAGAAGAATAGAGAATAAGAAGATAGAAGAAGAAGGAAGTGATGAGAATGATGAAGAAGGAAGAAAGAGAAGAATGAGAGGAGTAGAGTAAGGATGAGGATGAAAGGAGGAGGAAAGTTAAGAGGATTAGAAGAAGGAGGCGAGAGAGAAGGAGAGGAGGAAGGGAGGAAGAAGAATGGGGAGAAGAAGGAAGGGGAAGAGGAGGAGAAGAATGAGGAGGAAGAAGAGAAAAAGAAGAAGGAGGATGAAGAGAGAAAAGGAAGGGAGGAAAGAAGGAAGAAGAAGAAGAAGAAGAAGAAGGAAGGAAGAAGAAAGAAGAGAGAAGAAGAAGAAGGAAAAGGAAAAGAAGAAGAAGAAGAAGAAGAAGAAGAAGAAGAAGAAGAAGAAGAAGAAGAAGAAGAAGAAGAAGAAGAAGAAGAAGAAGAAGGAGAAGAAGAAGAAGAAGAAGAAGAAGTAAGACACCAATTACAAACAATTAAAGAAGAAACAATTCCAATTAGGGCAATTACATTTTAATAAAAAAAAATCTGAAACTTCAAATATAAACACCATTTAACAAAAACACAAAAATATAACTGAATACAAATCAGATCCGAAAACAAACAAAAATCTTGAACAAGCCCATATTCGTTAATATAAAAAAAACGAATATAAAGCAAAATAATTTCAGAATTAAAAAAAACCAACAAAAAGTGTTTCGAAAACCCTAAAATAACTTGAAAATTGAGAAAAAAGAACGAACACAAATCGTGAACAAACCCAGATTTCACAAATATAAAAAATAAATCGAAAAACACTAGAAAATTCCAAATCTATATTTTAGAAAATTAGGAAGCCAAAAATWAAAAAAAAAAAAACAAAAAACCCATAAACTAGCGGCGATGAAAAGGAGATGGCTTGGTCACTCTAGCAGCGACAAATGAATTTCAGAATCCAAAAAAAGAAAATAGAAATCAAAAACAAATAACAAAAAAAACCCAAATCTGGCTCGTTCACTCTTGATTGCTCCTCGCTAGTGAGCTCGTAGGTGTTGGTTGGGTTGGCGAATGGTGGTGAGCTCGTGGGTGACATTGTAGGTGGTTGTGGGTTCATCGGTGGTGGGGTGAGATCATAGGTGGTTGTGAGGAGAGCTCGTGAGGTGGGGTGAGGTTGTAGGTGGTTTTGGTGAGGTGGGTTTTGTGCAAAGGAGGGTGGTGAGGTGGGTTTTGTGCAAGTAGAGGACATATCTGAAAGAGAGGAGAGATAAGTGAAATAAAGAGAGAGAGAGAGAGAGAGAAGGTCGGTTGATGGAGTATGAGAGGAAAGAGAATGAGAATGGGGTATGAGAGGAGAGGGGTTAATTAGGGTTTTTTATATACTCCGTACTCCGTATACACACTAAGGGGCCGGTTTGTGTGCTTGGGGAGTATTTTACTTAATGTTTTTTTTAATGCAAAGTATATGTTGCAGTTTACCAAAATAACCGCAACATATAAGCTATACCTAAATTTTAACGCTTTTTTTGTTGCAGTTGTTATAAAAACTGCAGCAAATAACAGTTATTTGTTGCGGTTGTTTAAAAAACCGCAGCATACCGTAACAAATAACAGTTATATGCTGCGATTTTTATCCAACAGCAGCAAATGACCCGCATTACATGATGCTTTTTCTACTACTGCATCTCCATTCGTCCGAAGAATGGACGAGTATGTTCTTTTCATTTGCTTGGTTGCCTTTGTCGTAATTTGCTTGCTAACTTTGTGTCATCTCTTGTACAAAGAGACAACCAGATTCAGTCGTATGGAACCTCACATATGGTCGGTGACATCTTCCGTAATGAGTTCTTCGAGCGTCATCCTGAAGTATGGTGAATCTTAGGCCAATGCGGCTTTCGTGACTTCATCTTCATCATGACCATCCAGTCATATTCACTTGCTCCTATGTTCATGGTGTTCGGCTTGATGGAGTGGTTTTGGGACACCACAAACACCTTTCACTTCCCATGGGGGGAAATGGCTTTAACTCCTTATGATTTTGTCATGCTTACGGGACTTGCCTTCATGGAAAGGCTTGTCCCTGTTGATAGTGAGATCAAGATCACCGACCCTCACCTAGATGAATAGGTGGGCCCTATCGTTCCCCGACTACGAGTAGAGAGCGTGGACAATCGGGCGTTGCAGAGTGTGCTTTTGGGTTGTCTTGAGCTAGAGGGCACCATAGATGAGCAATCAGCTAGGATCTTCATTCTGATGATGCTATGTACTGCTTTGTGTCCTGATAAGGGCATGGGGAGTAGATTTCAGCTGCGCTTCCTCCCTGCTTTGGAGGACCTTTATGTGGTATCCACTTTTGACTGGGTGGATTAGGCTATGGTGCTTTGGTCCATTTTATAAGAAAGTGTTGTCGTCGGATGGATGGTACTACAATTCCCGCGCTACTTGGCTGCCAGAGAGTGCTTGAGGTAATTTTCTTTTTGTTTTTACCACTTTATTTGCATTTGATTTGCCTCCTGTTGGCTGAATTTGCCAATTGTAGTTTTGGATATATGAGTACATTCCATGCATGGGCTTAATACCCTGGTTGCATTCTCAAGTACAGCCTACTCGGTGGCCAGCGATGATGCGGTGGATCCCTCGAGAGACTCCGACCTGGAATGGCAGACTTTAGCAGCCTAAGAGGATTATTCGCCGTCTTAACCCAACTGATGTGAGTTTTGTTGTTTTGTCATTTCTGTGCTTTTGACGCTTGTGACTCTAACTCCATTGCCTTACAGATTGAGTGGTGCCGATGGAGGCGAGTAGGAAATGCAAGGCCGAGGAGGCTTGCTATAGCGGCCGAGCTCACCAAGAGATGGTGCGTCACCTAGGGGCCGCAAGGGCCTGTTTGGTACCTTGGAGAGCGTGTAGTGAGGCAGCATAGTTGCTTAGAGCATGTAGTGCCTCAGGATCCTCCTGACACAGCTTGATGGAGTGGTTTTGTGTCAATGTTTGCTCATGTGCCGACATGCTTGACTTGTGAAATAGATGCCTAGGGCAAGCGTCGTGAGACTGCTAGGGTGATTGATGCACGGAGACACTCCTATAAACAACTGAGAGACTCACTAAGTGCACCAAATATGTAATTTCGATCATTTGTGGGGTTAGGAACCCGTTTCTAACCCGTTTCTCACTTGAAACCCTTTCTACAGGTTCATTAGGGCGACGATGATGATGTTGATGGCGATGCAAGGACATGGCGAGCCCCTAACCAGGGCAGGACTTCGACCTTGTCGGGCACAAGGTTCACGAGCGGCGCTTCAACTTCTCGTTCTCATCCTGGACCTTCGACTCAGTTCACAATACTAGGGACCCCTTGTGTAGTTTCTTTCCCTGACGAGTTACTGGACGAGTCTACTTTGCAAGTGCTAGCTACGCTTGGCTTTTCGACGTGTCTCAAGTAGTAGATGTACCTAGGGCTGTGCAGGAAATTACGATTCCGAATTTTCGATACGGTTTACGAATTTTTTTTTTTCGAAAATTCGGATATCCGTTCCGGTTTTTTGAAATTCGGAATATCGGATCGGATATCCGGTTTTAAAAACCGGAAATCCGGATCGGATTCGGAATCGTTTTTTAGAAATCCGGATATCCGGATTTCCGATTTTTTATAAAAAAAGATTGCAGATTTTGTCCTTTTGGGCTTATAGCCTTATAGTAAATTAGTAATTAGAATGGGCCTTATAGTAAGTAGTAACTACTACTCTGAAATCTGAATCACTGTCCTCTGTACTTAGAGAAAGTTGAATTTGACATTGTCACAGCATCATAGTATCCCCCCACTAAGTCAACCAGTTTTACGAAAATATTGGAAGCTACAATCTGAAACATATTTTACATTTTCATGAGCAATTTGATTGTGATATACAAGGAAAGATCATGAAATCAAGCATCTAATATAGCACCATACCATACTATGTGTGCCTTTAACTCGACAAAAAAAAAACAATGAATTTAATTCGGAATCGGAAATCCGGATTTCCGATCCGAAAAATTCGGATATCCGGAAATTCGGAAATCCGAATAATTCGGATCGGATTCGTAATGAAAAAATCCGTTTTCGAAAATTCGGATATCCGGAAATTCGGATCAAAAAAATTCCGATTTCCGGTTTTGCACACCCCTAGATGTACCTGTCACTTGTAGGGGAGGGGGGTGACCCTAGCTTTGCATTGGACGATTTTAGGACTTAGTTTAGACCTACTTAGACTCATTTGTTGACTTTTGCTTACTTGACTTGATTCTTTAACTCGATTCCAGCTTTAACTCGAGTATTAGTGTAAATATGCCTAGACTGTAGACATAGCTCATTTTGTAGTGTCGAGCTTGACTACGACTTGCAAAAGTCAACTTGCTAGCTATATGCAATGCTTGAAGCATGTGTTTAGACTTCTATGACGACATCGATCATCTTGCATTGTTGTGCATGTTGCGTTGCGTTGTTTGAGGTGAATATTGGCTCATTTGTCCTTTGAAATGCAGGGAAGGACCAAGAATGAACAAGAACTGTGCGCCATAGTGCATGAGAGCAAAGAAAGAGGAGCAAAATCAGCCAAAACAGGACAAATTTGGGCATCATTACGCTTAGGCTAGGCGCAACTGCGCCCAAAAACTGGCCTATTTTGCTCGATTTTCGATTTTTGGAAAGTTTGTGCTGCCCAATTGTTTATAAATAGGGGTTTATGAATACCCTAATTCGTCATTACAGCCTCAAGAGTGCATTAAAACCTCTCTTACATTGCTTAAATTTCATTGCATTCATTGCATCAAGGACTTTTGTAACAAATCAAATGGAGAGAGATTTTGCGAGTGCTTTGAATGACTTGCTTCGAGGCTTGGATGCTCGCGATGAGGAGGACCTTGCAAGGCTGAATTGCGATATTCTCTTGACTTTAAGGTACGTAAGCCTTGATTAGAACCTTCTCTATGCCGCTATTAGCCTGTGGGACTCGTTGATGCATTGTTTTCGCCTTCGGGATAAGGAAATTGATCCTTTGCCTCAGGAATTTGGTGATATTATTGCTTGGCCTGCTGTAAGTCTCCCTTGTATTCCTAATACCTCTGATTTCTATGTTGACGAATATGAGCGATACTTGAGACTTAGTCCAACTATTTTCACGACGCGTAGTGCATTGTCGGGATATTCACTTAAATGCCTTAGTTGACTATGTTACTAGTGATGCTTCTTGTCGTAGAGTTTATCGTAGCTGTACAATTATGATTTGCTTGTTTGCATGCTTCTTATTTGTTCATGGCAAGCCGAATGTTGGTCATGCTAGCATCATTTCTATTGTTGAGCAATGTGAGGCTAGCCATACTCCTATGTCGTTGTGCACGAGGGAGTTATTTGTGATGCTTGACCGTCTTAAGAAGGACGCACATGCGCCTTTCTCACGATGCCCCGTTTTGCTGCAGGTACAATATTTTTGCTCGAATATGTGCAAAATAGTACATTTATACAAATATTATTGCTTGTTTATTGATGTGATGACTAAATATTGCATATGCTGCTATTTATGATAGATTTGGCTAATGGAGCGCTTGAGGCTTGTTATAGCACCCCAGAATCCTATCAAATATTCTGCTAAGGGATTCTTTTCCCGTAAGAGGGTCCATGTCAACAAATCTCAGCATGAGTGGATTCTTATCCTTGTTTACTATGGCATTCTCGTGTAGTGGACTGTCCCTATTATGAGTATGGTGCATACTCACTTGTCTCCGTATGTGCGTGTGGCTGTTTGACCATGTTGACCTTTTATTTCCCTTCAAGGGTGATGAGGCAATTTAGGAAAGTTCAACTTATTCCCGTTGTTGACAAGGTTCGGCCTAAGGACAAGCGCTTGCATTCGGGCAATGCAATTGAGTGGGACCACATTTAATTTGCTATCCATTTTTAGGTACTGAAACCACATTTACTATCCATTGAGGGTAATTGACGACCCTAATGCACAACAAGAAAAAGTCGCACGGGCGACCGCAGTTAGCGACCGAAAATCGGTCGCTAATGGGGTTTAGCGACCGATTTTCGGTCGCTAACTGCGGTCGCCTTTT
>SNQN01009637.1:0-14929 GCA_008642245.1 Bassia scoparia
ACCAATTACCTTTTGGTGTTCCGGCTGAGGTTCAAAGTGCCACACCTTGTTCCTCTCAAACTGATTAAGCTCATCTTGCATTGCTTGTATCCAATGAGAATCCTCAAGTGCTTCAGTATGATTTCGTGGCTCCATGAGGGACAAGAATGCATTAAAGGCACAGAAGTTCCTTAGTTGGGATTTGGTCTGAGTTCCTTTCTCAATATCACTAATGATAAGATCAATTGGATGAGACTTCAGATGTTTCCATGGTTTGGGCTGGAAGTCTCTGACAGGAACTTGTGCTTCTGGAGATGTAGGAACACTTCCAGCTTCAGGGGTATTCCTTGTGTTTTCAGTTTCATTTGGAACTTCTTCTGCAAATTCGTCAGGAACTGGCTCATCATGGTTTTCGTGAGGAACTGGTTTCTCTTCAACTCTTGCTTGCTGCTTGTTAAATGTTTGTTTTTCCACATCTGGATCCTTTCTAACTAATCCAATTTCAAAATCCTCATTTTCCTGCAAAATGTTAGTATCTCTATGTACACTATACTCAGTTTCATCAAAAATAATATGTACACTTTCCTCGACACTTAATKTTCTMTTGTTATAGACTCCACAAGCTTTGCTATCATTAGCATACCTTAAGAACATAGCTTCATCACTTCTTTCGTCAAATTTCCCTAAGTTCCTTTTGCCATTGTTATCGACAAAACATTTACAACCAAATGTTCTAAGGTGAGACACATTAGGTTTTCTTCCTCTAAACAGTTCATAGGGAGTTTTGTTAGTGATGGGTCTAATCATGATTCTATTAATAATATAACATGTTGTATTCACTGCTTCTGCCCACACAAATCCATATGAATCAGTTCCAATGGTTTTGTGGTGCTCACAAACTTTTWACTTTTGAAAGAACTTCTAACATGCTTGCCTCTTGCACATGCATCACAAACTTTATCACATAGGAACTTGACATTAGGTAAACCAACAATAAGTTCCTTTGACCTAAGTTTATCAAGCAAGTAGAGACTAGCATGTCCAACACGTTTATGCCAAAGTAGTGGATCATCCTCAATAACACTTAAACAATAAAATGTACTTTATTGGAATTTCATTTCAAATGCAACAATATAGTGTTCCTTTGGCGTTTTCCCCACTCAAGGTACGACTTTATTGGTGCTTTTGTTAATAGATTTTTTGACATACTCATTATAAATCATACTTCTGGGTTTCCCTTTATACAGGTTGTTTTTTAGATGTTGGAAATGCTTAAGTAGTTCTAGTTGCTTAAGTTATATTTCATACTAATGTAAAGATCATTATCTTTTTATTTGAATTGGTTATAACTTGAATTTACCAAACCTATAGGCTACAAAGGGCACCTCTTGATATTCTTTTCTGCTTGACAGCAAAAGTCACAGCTTCCACCTCAGTAGGGTGCTAGTGAGAGAAACTTTTGATTTGTCTCGCTGTCTGTGCTTGGAACAATCGGCTGTTAGAGGTACCGAATGTTCGCTCCCCGCCCTCATAGAACCGCACATAAGAATTAAGGAATGTGAGAGGTGTAGAGCCAACCTGGGCATTCTCACGGGTCTCGCTCAGTAGACACTCACAAATTAAGGTTCTTAACCACCATTTGTTCAACAAGTCTCTTCAGGCATTTTATAGTGGAGTTTCGTTTGGAAATTGATCTATGATGACCGTGTTACCACAGAACCCAGCGCACACCTTCGCTACGTTGGTTTGGTCTCTACACATGCTTATTCGGCTGTTTTTTCCCCTTTTTCTTTTTATAAGTGAACAACCCCAAGACATTCACGTCCGGTTTGTTTGGGCACCTTAAATCCTAGCTGGAACTTTGTTTGTTCGATATTACTTTTATTTTTCTCTTTTAAATCACGGAATTTCCATTTAGTGTGGTGGTTTATCCTTTTTCAGCCTTAACCTTGTCAAGTTTGCTAACATTGGTTCTTGTTTGCTGCAACATGTCGGATGAACTCCCAGTGGAACTTGGGTTTTTCATTGACCAACTTGTAGCAATTAGTTCATATATGATTTGCGCTAAAGTTCTTTTCAGTTAATTATTTTCATCACTTTTTCTATGTCAGTAAATATTGCATTTTAGGTCATATCAAACAAGTCAAAAATCTAATTTTCAGGGCTTTCTGCTCCTACTTGACAATTCTCTTAGCAATTTCACCTGTGCTTCCTTACAAGTTTTAGAAGAGCCTTTTATACTTCAGATTTCTTTGCTTTTAAGAACATTCTAATTTTCATGACATTAAGTCAGTATTACTACTTTACTAAGCTCAATTTCTTGGAAAAGTTTTTCTAGGGAGTTTTTTAGGTTTCAGGATTTACCTTATTTCGATGAGTTCCTCTTACTTCTTTCCTCGGTTATGGACGCATCAAACATATGTTTGCCACACTTCTTCTTTCTTTGGGTGATCCTAGCCTCATTTGACTTCTGCGCTTTTCAGTGCTCTTCCTCTTCAATGCGCCTAAACCAAAGCGCCTTGGCTTCTACTATAATATCTTCGAGTAGGGAACGGATTTATAGAATTTTTCTTTGTTTTGTCTCCTGGGTGCTAAATTGCCTTAGGAGTAGTGCTTTGACTTCACCTTTTTTTTCATGTTTTTACACTTTGAACAGTCTTGTTAAGTTGAACGTGCTCAGTAGATTCAACTTATGGCAGCCAAAGGGTCTTTTGGAATTAGAGAAATTTCGCCTGAGTTCCTTATTGGAAACTTCGATTAAGAGCCCTTTTGAACGCTTATTGACACGCCCAAGAGAGGAGCGTCACTCTACTATGGATTATATTAGATGTCATCACATATTACGCCTTTCAAAGGCAAGCTCCTATTGTTCCTTGGACTTTCACCATTTCCAAAGATGCAATCGTGAGTCACAAAGGAACCATTTGTAGAGTTGTTTCGCTGTTGACTCTTGGTGAAGTCCTTTGTTTCCATGAGTGTTTGTGACCTTGGGAGTCTTTCCATCTCTTCGTCTTGTGGGGACTCTTAGAACTTTCCTACCTGTTCAATTATTAGCTAATAGGTTGATCTTTTTCCAAGAGAAGAAAGCTCATGTCGTGATGTTATAAATCGACTAAGCATAATCTTGAAACACCTTCCTTAAGGTAACAATCTCAAAATGTTCATTTGTTAGAACATTTACATATGATAAATTTTAGAACGTTTAACTTCATGAGTGGGATTTGCAAACACAATCCTCCATATTTGTTTTTGCACTTTTACACCCATAATAGTCGGTTAATGTTCAGTGAGGACGCAATACCGCCATGAAGTTGTTTTTATAGCAAAGCATTATTTCATTTTTTCTCAAATCTTTTTTTTCATATTGCTGAATTCTCTTTAGGAACTTTCTTCATTATGTTAGTTGTACACGTTAGATTTTTTAACCTAGTAGTCGCCTACCTCGATCACAGCAAACTTGGTAGTTTTTCAGACCTTTTATTGAATATCTGCCATGTGATTTTTCAATAAGAGTAAAACTTCCCATTAACATCACAGATCCAACAGCTCATGTGCCCACAGGAGGTCACTCTTTGAGTTGAGTTAATTACTTCTTCGCAGTTTCTCTTGAGAACATCAACATCCATTTTTTCCCGATCTCTCATTCAGGTTGCTTGAAATTTATTGTGAGTTCTGCTTTCCAATTGTTTTTCCTATTTGGAATAGCAAAAGAGGGGGGTGATATTGCTGTGTGGATTTCTAGCAGAAATATCAAGCATTTAAGAACAATCGCAAAGAGAAATGGGAAAGATAATTTCCAACGAGAAAAACTTCCTTGTCCAGAGGAAGAAAAACTCCAGGGCTTTTTATCATATAAGGCTTCTAAACATTTAACCCTAAAACTTCATTTACCCAGCCCACGTGAGTTCACACTATGCAACTGCTAGAATTCTCACGTCTCATTTGTTACTCTCTTTTCACTTTCTCTTGCATATCTTCTCCTCACTAGTTCTGACCTTTCACTCTTCCTCCCCTCCGGCTCTTTCCTCAAATATTACAGACTCGATATAATACTCTAGGGATGTTGGAACACTTTAGTAATGCTGGAGGAACCAAGACTGGAATAATATTGACAATGCACTTATTTACTCACATACGACTTGCTCTCTCGTTATTAAAGGCTTATGTGAATGTGTGTGTGTGTCCATGATTTGTTCAGGTTAAATGGATAAATATATAGTGTGAGATTATGCCTATGATGGAACAAGGCAAACGCCGTACTATCATTTTTTCTCAATAGTGTAACTTTACGCAGCTAAGGACGCCATTATCTTACAGTTATTCTATCATTATCACACTGGTCTAGTCTCAATTATAATTTAGCAAAACCGCTAGTTGATTTATATACGAAGGTTTTAATCCCTAAATAACACTTAGACAGCTTACTTACAAAACTCTAGACTTAGATAAGTTAGTTATTTAAGACTATTTTTGTTACCGGAGGCATCACAGTCGATTAAATCGGGTAGAAAAGCAGAGGTTTTGAGCTGATTATTGCCTAAGACCAAAAATAGGATAAATTTCGCTTCGACTCACTAACCGAAGATAAACCTAAGATGGACTTAAGTTCCAACAGGAACTTGACTCGTGTTCCATCCAGACTATAGACTCCAATGTGCGTACAAAATTCCTAGAAAATTATTCTCATAAATATTCTGGAATTCTTCTCTTCTCTTCATGAATTCTTCTCTTCTCTCCATCAAGAAACTTCATTTGAACTCCTTGATGTTGTCCTCTTGTTCCTTCGTCAGTTTGTACTCAGGAACTCGTGGATTCTCTGGTGTGTTCCTATGCAGAATGTTACACAAGAACTTCTCTTTGTTCTTCTTTGTTCCTTTGCAGTAGACCGCTTTGGAACATCTCTTTCCTTGGAACTTGATAGATGATTCATGGTCTTCCTACTCTAGAATGCTCCTTGAATTTCCATGTTGCTCCAAGATCTAACTTTGTGCACCTGTAAAACTTCATAGGATCTCAAAGCTTTGTTAGTTAAGTTTGTTTGTGTAAGTCATCATCAAAACCAATAGGAACTTAAAGGTCAACAGAATTGAAATTGAACATGATATGAAACTTAACTAATAACAAAAAATATTTCTTTTAAATTATTAGCCCTTACTTTGTGGAGCTATAAAATATAATATTAAAATTTTGGAAGACAAAGTTATATTTGCCATTTATGCTTAATTTAAATTTAACATTCTCTTCAATTATTTTTTTATTAATTAAATTAAATAATTTGATTATCAGATAATTCAATATCAAATAAATAGATTTAATAACTAACTTATGAAACAACAAGCCATATGTAAGCCAAATATTAAGCCCACAATTTTAAGCCCATTTGGCCTGTGAAGATAAACAAACTTGTATTTTATAATTCTTCGTTCTCACCCATTGCATTTTAGAAATCTTTCCATGTGGGAACATCACACTTTTCCTTTTCTACTTTTCCATTTGATTTTTTTAAAAAAAGGTTCCACTTGATTTCTACTCTTCTCTATTATTGATGATTTATTTGAGTTTGGTATTGATTATTTTAGCATTGAAACATTAATATAGTTATCAGAATTTTTTAGCAAATTTGAAAAATGAAATTAATTATAACGTGACTTGTTCTTATTCAATCATATGTTTTGGTTTCTTCAATTGTCTTATACATTATCTTTTCAAATGAGTTTAGTTTACTTTTAAATTAGCTTGTAACAACATTTTGTTTAGTCTAATATTTTACTTATACCAACTTCTATCTCTCTGAATTAATATTATTATACTGCATTATTACAATAAATTTGGTCCAACTTCATATTTAAATTTGTGATCATTCATTGGATTATCGAGTTGCATTGGATTTGGCATATAAACATTGCTATGGATAATGTTTTGAAATTGGAAAATAAGATTGAATATACGTTTTCCGACTAGAATCAMCTAAATTTGTTTGTATGGAACATCCCAAACCCAAACCAATAAACTTTTTATATATAACTAATATGTATTTTTCTTTCAACCGAGATTAATAGTTAAGAAACAAAAASGAAAATAAATTATCAAAGACGTCAAACTACTATGGTTCAAACTAAACTAAATTCAAATTGAAAGGAACTGATTAAGTTCAAACTGAAATATACTAAAATTGAAATGAACAAATTATGTTCAAACTGAAATAAATGGAAACTGAACTGGATGAAACTGAAATTTAAAAAACTAGACTAAACTGAACAGAAATAATTGTAAGCTGAACTGCATTGAACTTTTTACACATTGAATTGAAATCAAATGAACTGAATTATAACTAAACTGTTATGGTTTAACAAGAATTTACTGAAATAACTGAACTGACAGCTCTATCCACATACTATGTGTATATTGAATTGAGCAAACCTTTGGCTRAGGATACTTGATCGTCCCCCYTATTTAGGTGCAAACCGTCCAGTCTTTGCGTTTGAGACTCGGTATGCTTTGAAGGAACAAGATCTCCAAAAGATTGATGAGTGGAGCAGTTTCTAAATTACCAAGACCTTCAAGTGGATTCTCAAGATTTGGATCTGATGAAGTATTACTAGTAGAAAAAAGCTCAAAAGTTGAGGTTATTTAGGGTCCAAAAGATGCAGTTTTAAACCGCAGCTTTTGGGGTCGCAGCTTTTGACTTGACCCCTCAAAATGCGGTTTTCAGGTAAAAACCGCAGCTTTTGAGGGGTCAAAAGCTGTGGTTTATAACTAAAAACCGTAGCTTTTGTTAAATTTTAWTTTTTTTTTCCACGAAAATTATMAAAACAAACCAATTAATAATATCGTTTTATTCGCTCTTTCTTTATCATTCTTTATCAATGACATATACTTATTCTCGTCAAAAAAAATGACACATTCATAATAACTAAAAACAACCATTGATTTCAGAACCTTTTAGATGAAGTTAGATCTTCCATCCTTGATTTTTTCCAATAAGAGTAAAACTTCCATTAAACATACGGTAGGTTCTTTGAGTTTGAGTAAACGTCTTCTGTGTAATTTCTCTCGTCTTTTCATGATAGCATTTGGTTCTCATTTTCTCTCAGAGATCTCTCTTCAAGGTTGCTTGCTGTTGTATTTTTGTAGAGTTTTTCTGGCTATCTAGTATACGAATCGGTGGTTTTTTTTTTCTTATTTTGCGATTTACACTGCAAGAGGGGTGAATTTTGTGTCGGTGGTGTTGGATTCTAGTATGAGTCAGGCACGCATAGTTTTTTTCTGGCCAGATTTTTCTTTAAGTGTATTCAAAGTCAAGAGAATGTGAGAATGTAATAATTTCAAATTTCTGAGAATGATTCTTTCCTTCGTCTCTAGATGGCTAAGTAAAGGCTCCACTTTTTATTATTGTTGGTTCTGGTTCTTGTAACAATCTCTTACTGTTGTCACCCGTGAAACTTCACTACCCCAGAATACCCGCTGGTTGTTGAGTTCAACAGATTTATGTAACAGAATTCTCTCACTGACATATCATCTGTGTTCTCTCTTTGGAACTTAATTGCCTTCTATTCTTCTTTCTCACTATTCTTACTGTTGATGTCTCTCTCTTCTTACGCGTCGGCTTGTTCCTGCCGCTGTCTCATATTCCTACAATGCTTAGATATATGGTGATATCGTGCTAGGTGAATCCCTCTCGGTCATTTTATCGGTGAGTGAATCCTGTACCTTGTTAGTGAGATTCTGGAACGTTAGGATACAGCAAGACTGGAACTTGAGCAATCCATCTTTGCATCTCTAGAGTTCTTATCTTTTTATTCGGACTTTGGTCATTCTCGGATGTTGCCTTTTATTTAAGTGTGCTGCATTGGTGAATGGTCTTGCCATTGTTGACCATGAATTTTTCGTCCCACTGTCGTCCTTTTGTATTTGAGTTACTTCCATAATATGGAGCTATTGTGTTGGTGGGAGTTATCGCCTGTTGATGAACAGCAACGCCACTAATGCTTCTAGTTACTATTTTGTTTTTCTGTTGGGTCTCCTATAAGAGTCCTATGTATCGCGCACAGTTTTATTTATTGTGCTATCATCCATACGTATGTCCATATTTCTTATATTCTTCTAGTATGATAAGTTATAGGCAAAGTAAGCGCTTCTGTGCATGAGTTTTTGATTCTGTATCGCGAGATTTTAACTGTCGAATAAACAGCTGCTATGGGCGTCTGTTGGATGTTACGTGTTGTACTCAACAACTTCCCTAACGCTTAGGCAGAGATTGAGGTTACCGATATTATTCTGTTTTACGGGCATTCCTATTGATTATTTAAGGGGGGCACGCTCACTCGCATTTATTTTCACATACGCAGAGAGCAGGTTATTTGACTGCGAATTACTTCTTATGAACCGTAACTTTGTCCCCCAATTAGTAATATTTACTCTGGATAATTTTCTTAGTTGTTCTGCACCTAACTCATGACGCATTTGCATAAACCTAAGCCACTAGGATATCTTCTAATGTTTTCTTCAGATCAGTGAAACTTTTTGGTACCTTCGGTGTCGCCATCCAGACGAAATAGACTCCATATCTGTTGACGTCACATATTTCTATATGAAATTTAATGCTCCCGATTAACTCATTCTGGGAATTACTTCTCTCTTGTCTTCCTTCTATCGATATTCTCTCTTGCTCTCTCTCCTGGATGCTTTTTTTATCATTGTCAAACTACGGGAAACTTTCAATTTTTTGAACACTTGATACGTTTGTTCTCTTGTTTCCTCTCTTTTTTTTTTGGCACCTCTCTGCCTTCCCTATTTGTACTCGCAGGATAACCTCGTGGATGTCCCTCTGGTGTGTTCTATGCAGAATGTTTACACAGAACTCCTCTTTGGTTCTTCTTTTGTTCTCTTTGCAGTAGAACCGTTGGAACATCTCTTTCACTCTCTTGAGGAACTTGATAGAATATCTTTTTTCTATTCTTGAGGCTCTTGACGTGCCTCTACATTCTAATAAGAATGTTGTTCTCCCTTGGCCACTCCTATTGGTTTGCTTCCAAGATCTACTTTTGGCACATCCGTGTATTATAACTCCTCTCATAGTAGTTTCAAGTAGTCTGTTTGTTTATAGTTCGGAATGCTTTTTTGTGTATAGAGTGCTGCTTCCATCCATCGTAAGCACAATTAGAGGACTAAATGGGTCAACACGGATATATTTGACTGTAACATGTATATATTCATACTTAAGCAATGATAGTAATCAAAAAATATTGTTTCTCTTTTTCCAATTTTAGCTCCTCTGACTGTTGTTGGAGCTTATAAATATAATTATTAAAAATGTTGGGAAGCAAAGTTATATTTGCCATTTATAGCTTAATTTAAATTTAACATTCTTCATTTCAATTATGCCTCTTTTTTCATTAAATTACCATAATAAATTATTATAATTTTCCTTGAATTTATCAGCGTATAGATTGTCAATAAGGTCGCATAGGTACTTAGCTCATGGATTTAATAGACCCCTCTACTTAGGTAAACTTACACAAGGCCATATGTAGAGTCGACATATTAATGCCCGACAGATTTTCCCAAGAAATGCTCCGTTTCCGCAGGCCTGGAAGATAAACAAATCTTGGATCCTTCATTTATAATTTCTTTGTCTCGTTTTCTTACTTTTCCCAGTTTTGTGTGGCATGTTAGAAATCTTTTTTCTCTATGTGGGGAACACAGATCTAGCTCCGTACTCTCTTTTTCTACCTTTTTGTAGACATCTTGTTTGGTGATGTTCCTTTTGATAAAAGAGAGGTTGCTCACTTTTAACCACATTTTTCTACTTCTCTTTTGTTATGTATGGTAGTACTCTTTATTTTGTTAAGGGATTGCGGTATTGGAATTATTTGTTACCGGCACATTGTGAAACATTAATTATTTGATGTATTCAACGAATTGCATTATATTCCAGGCGAAGAAAGATACATGAAAGAGTGGTGCAAAATAATTATAACGTGACTTGTTCTTATTCAACGTGCATAGTTGATGGTGTGGGGTCATTCTGTTCAATGTCTATTTATTCTACCGTATTATCCTTCTTGTGTGCCAAACATGGAGTGTCATAGTCGTTTGACAGGCTCTCTTTAATATTAGACTTGTACAACATTCTCATGCTATACAGATCAACTAGCTCCTTGGTTTACCCTACTACATAGCGGACTGCACGACAGTAGCGCAACCCGTTCGCGTAAGGGTGTCAGTTCCTCTTATTATATTATTATAAGCTGTCTTAGGGCAAGTTTATTTCAACTGAGAGATAAATATTTGGGTCACTACATATTTAATATATTTTGGTGATTCTCTATTATCATTGGATTATTCGCCTGAGTTTGCAGATGTCGGGATATATGGTGGGCATCATAAACATTGGGCTATGGATAATGTTTTGTAAATTGGAAAAGATTGAATTAAACGTTTCCGACTAGAATCCACCTAAATGTGTTCGTCCTGCCGCCCGCTCCGTGGTTGATGTATGGTGAACGACGTACCCCTCTAAGATCTCCACACCCACGAATATAAGCCGATCTGTTTTGGCGTATGCTGAACGGCAGGGAGCGACGCCTGAAATATGTAATTTTTCTTTCAACTGGTGAGGATTTAGATAGTTCTTATATGATTATATAGACACTAAGGCTGGGTAGATTCGAGACACTTACCAGCTGCCCAGAAGAACGAGACAGAGGTGTTCAGACATTTTCTTACTATGCGTGCTATTTACACACATGAGTTATGAGAGTGTTATTGGAGAGATACTGTTTATTCCACACGTCCCATGTCTATTCGACTTGGTTCCGGAAATACTCAGAGCTAGATAACCACTTTGACATAATTTGGCCACAGGCAATATTCCTGATTGGGTTCGTTCCAATACTGGAAATACACATCGGAAACTGACTACTCCAATTGGGTAAATTGAAATTCTTACTGAAATCTTATTAAAATATACTCCTATCGATTCTCTAACTACTTGAACAGCTTACACAATCATTTAAATAATTGGGTACGTCAGCTGAACTTGGGTCTGAATCTTTTCTTACACCGATTTCGATTATTTTGTTATGTTGAAGATTCTAAATGGAACTTGAGTTATAACCTAAACGTCACATAGTCTCACTTATCTGCCGTTTTTAATTTACAATGAAATCTACTTTTGGATTATCTACTGGAACTACAGCTCTATCCACAAGCACTATGTTATATTTGGAATTGAGCAACCTCTCCGGATACCTTTGTGTATTGAGGTCGCAGTGTTGCTCTCGTTCAGCCGGCTTGGGTTCATTTGGCGATCTCTGTGTTCCAGTCTTTGGCGTTTGTGGATGTTACTACTCGGTACTGCTTTGATAAGGCGTAACTCATGATGGCGTTTCCTAATATAATGTGGTGATTCTGGCTGCATGGGGTTGCGGGATGACTATCCTGTTTTGCTATAAATTCTTGTTCTCATATAAGCCTTGTCTATACCGTGGGATTGTCTTCAATCATTCTTAGGACATCTGATGAGACTTATTTGTTTATCTTTGGTAGATGTAGATGTACAAGAGAATATTGGCAAAAAGAAGTTTTGACGGATTTTGTTAGCCGGCTCTCGATGAATGCATATACTCCGCAGCTTGTTGCTGTGAAAGACGGTGGGGAGCTTTGGGGGATCCTTAGCGGTTCTGGCACCGCCTTTCCCTTTTGCTGTCACCGTGCCGGGCACTGTTGGCTTTTTTTTTAAGAAAATGACTCGGGTTTCTTCAGCAAGGTTTATATAGCTCGAACTAAAGTTTTTGAGCTGGAGTATCAAGCTCTGGCTGTGTCTTATAATCCTAGCATCCCCTTGGTAGAGTTTTCGGCGTTATAATTTTTAATTTTTTTTTTCCAGCCGCAAACTTTAACAGTACTTGATACAAACTCATATTCAGAGGTTCGATATTCGTTTATTCGTCCTCTGTTGTAGGTTCTTTATTCATTATTTTATCAATGACAACCTTGTCGAGTCATATGAAAGCTTCCGGTATAATCTCCCCCGCTCAACACGACAAAGTGACGACCGTGGCATGTGATGTGAATACATACTTGAAAGAACAGACCACTCTGGGTGATTGTGGCTGGGAGGCAAGGGTGTGTTGTGATAAAACCACACCTGTGCTACATTACCGTGCTTCTGAGCTAGCCTTGTTATAGCTATATATATATTATATATAATATATAGAGTATTATGGTATTATTATATATAGTATATTTACCGGTAATCGACCCCCACATGTCCTTATGTGACTACTTCACTCTAGGTATGATCTAGGCATATCTGGTATTTTGGTTTAGCCCCTGCCCGGTCAGCCTCACGTCTTGGTATTGGGTGGGTTTAGGGATTTGGATTCGGCGAGGGAAAACACTATTGCCAAGGCTCTCGATAAGTTTTGGATATACATATTAACTTTTTTTAATTTTTCTTGAGCCGGGTACTGTCTTGTCGCTCTCTTTTGCCCTGTTTTACTGAGCGCCGATTTGCTTGTTCTCGACGATTGACTAGCAGCGTGCCGGGGTTTTCATGATTTAATCTATCCATATACTTGTATTGTGTCAATCTGTGGGGATTTCCTGATGTGACGGTTCTGTTATAATGGGGGGTTAATCACAGTGAGGTGTTAATTGGAACAGGTACTACTGTTGTGTAGCCCTTCACGTTCCATCAACAGGTAGGCCTAGGATAAGGCTTCGTGGTTAGCCCCTTTATCTGCTTGTATATACAGTGGTCTTCGCTTCCTTTGAAAATGGTTCAAATAGAGTAATGTACCCATTATCGTATATTCGTTTTTTGTCGTTTCCTCCTCTAGTCTTCCAAGCTGGGTTTTGTGCATACTTATTTTACTACAGTGGTGGGGTTTCACTGGCATCCGTCGTACTATATATATTCCTTTAACTAGTGACTTGTATACATATTTAATTATATATATTTATAGTATATATGTTAACATAATTACATTATTAAATTTGATATTACATAAGAAATTATAACAAACTAATTACGTAAAAACTAATTATTAGAACATAAAAATACACCCATATTACATTATCAAAAACTTCAACAACACGCATGTAACCTGCATAATAACAACCAGAATAAAAAAATCAGAACTTTCTATACAATTAAATTGTGTAACCTTAGATCAAATAGAGAGTTTTTACTCTCGCACATTTTTAATCACAGTATATTTGTCATATACAACTTCCATCGGAAATCTGTGAGGACTCAATGCAGAGGAGACCAGATACGTCCAAAGTGCCGCGTCGATCCTGCTAATGTCGTCAGATCTTCGTTATAAACTATAGGAAGTCAAAACCCATTGCCCTTCACACCTAATCATACTTTCTTAAACGGAGTCTCTATTCAATACCAATACTGATGAAAGATGCAGTAAAATATGCTCGAACTGCATAGAACGAAAATTGGTCTGATATCTCAGTTTTTTGCTCAAAACCAAAATCTAAACAAACCCTAAGTAAAATAACCTATGCAAGTTTAAAATCATCACAAAGTTTCTCAGTACAGCTACATATTAAATTCTTTAAATGATATCTCTAGTGCCTTCGCTAGAGAATGAAAAAGATATAAAAATAAGTAAAAAAGGACGTTGCCAGGGGATGAGTAAATTCTAAAGTATATGATATCGTGCGATTCTAAAAAGACTACCGGAAACTTAAGATTCAAAATCAATACCTATAATATTACCTTAAAAACCCAAAATAATCAGCTAAAATCCGTTGTCGGGTAGAGGATACATAAATTCCTCAATACGTGAATAAATGCGAGGATAAAAGTATATAGACTCTCAGACTGTCTGCGGCTGTTGCTTGGTGCCGCCGATTGAATTTGATTCGTCCTCCGCTCATCACATTCCTTATATTTGGTGTGTTACGGATTTGCCTATGCCCCGGATATTTGCGCCCGCCTGCGGCTTCACTGTTACTGAGTAGAAAATAGAGAGGATATGATAATGTATAGCAAGGACTGAAGACGAGGAGAGGGAGCAGAGGCGGGATGAGGATGAGAGAAGGAGAAGTGAGACATTGCATTAAATAGCTTATTTGGTAGTGTGAGCGGGGTCGTTTTCTTCGGGCCCGATTTTTTTCCTATTGGGGTTTGGCGGTGGGGTTTTTTTTCCGGGGTTTCTTGTGGTTGGTCAGAACCCTTCGAAAGGAAGAAGAGAGAAGATTTTTTGAAAGTTATGATAAGTGAATCAAGATGGGATGCTCTCGATTTGGTAATTTGGCATCGAGTACCGGCAGGAATGCGGTGGGAGAGAGGTTTGGATACTCGGGTTCTGGTTTTGTTTTACTTTCAGTCTTATGGCGTTCAGGCTCCAAATTGCGTTTTACTTACTGCTCTTCTGTGTGTTTGGTGTAGGTTTTGATGTGTTGTTATTTCTTTTTGTTGGGGACCGATTTTACTTGTTGAAGCCTTCCTTTAGTTTTTGTTTTTCATTTTTTTACTATATAGTCACACAAGCTGCGTAGTAACTTCATAAAAACCGCATGTGTTTAAGGATTTTTCAAATTTTTATTCGCCTAAAGATAGGGTATAGGTGTCGGTATTTAAAAACTGTAGCTTTAACATCTAAAATGTTGCGGTCTGTTGTAAAAACCTGCCATGGCTTGTAGGTGTGTAGCTTTTGGTTTGGTTTTACTTACACTAGTGTATGAGTCCTCTGATATCCATTCGTACTAGTAAAATTACGTATAGGGCCATCGGTTGAGAAACAAGATTTAAAATATTTAAAAATTTCTCTCCCACCATGGTCGCAGCCAAGAGAAACAGTATTGAGCGTTGATTTTGCTCTTCACTAACAAGTCAATTCGCCCTATATGTTTTAGTTCAATAGGGGGCTACCCCTCTAGTTTCTAATTATATAGAATAACCTCTGTTAACGTAAAATGGCTC
>SNQN01009638.1:0-24615 GCA_008642245.1 Bassia scoparia
TTAAGCATTTTTCCAGGGAAGATCAGTTAGAACACAATGGGATGACAATACAAAGTATGGCTCAATATCTAGCTGCTATAAATTCTGCATAGGGAGCCTTTCAATCATTGGATACTTTTTCTGCCCATTAATGATGACTCACAAGTAGCACAGGTTGTTGTACTTATCTGTTCTTTTATTAGAACTGCACTCACAGCTGTTTGGCTAATGCAATAACAGGAATAAGTCTCACTGGCCTGTGGTCTGGCCAGGGTTGGCAGTTCGTCAGGAGATCTTTAAGGTGGTTTGAGCTCCTTTTGCTCTGGTCAATTGATTCCTTGTTCCCTTAGAATCTTTGAAGAATGGTTGTGACTTCATGATTGCTGGCTTATGAACGGATAACGCTCCATTCTGCTGTTAGCCTCTGTATATTTTGATCTCTTGGCTCTGGCAAGTCTAATTGCCTGCTTCATTTTATCAGGATGGCTCAATGCTCTCTAACTACATGATCCGAATTTACCATCTTACACCAAAGAACATTTTTCGGTTAATTTACCTGGTATTTCTGATTCGCAAATGTTTCTGCAGTCTTCAGCATGATCTTTCTGATTGACACTCTTGACAATGGATCATCAACATATACTTCAAGTTCTTGCCTTTGAGTCTCAAAGCCTGGTCATCAACGCTTGGTCGGTGGCACCAGCTCTTGACCAAAGGGCATCATGATTGTAGTTATAGACACACAGCTGGGATGAAATGCTGTCTTCTGTTTGTCTGGTGATAATGTGTATCTGGTATACCTGAAAAAGCATCCATGAAGAGAGCTGGCATGACCCTGGTTGATCTACAGCTGATCATCCGTGGAGAGGTAAGTCTTTTGGGCAGGCTTAATTCAAGTCTGTGAATTAAATCTCCAGGTGGATTTGGTTTCTTGACCATCACCAATTTGCCGCCATTGGGTGTGGCACAATTCCACAAACCTGCATCTAACAATTTATTAACCTTGCTCAATTGCTTGATTTCTCCATGGAAAAATGTCCTTTTCTGCTTACAGGCTTCCTGGCTGGATAAGAGAGAGATGGTGTGATATTACTCAGGTCAATCCCAGGCATTTCATCTGCTATAAGACCATTTCATGACTCTGAGCAGCTAATTAGATTTACGACCTTTCCTGAGCCCAGTCTGAACAATCGGACCTTCATAGTGCTTTCTAACCAGGGGAACGACCTGTCTTAAACAGGTTGTGGTAGGGCACTGTCTAATTCCATCTGTGCAAGTAGAAAATTGACTGATTCTTGAGATGAAGTTGCTTCGGTCCTGTGACTGACACCTTTTCTTTAAAGGTTGTGGACTGGATCACCCATTTCTCTACTGCTTGAAGCTTGTCTGAATCTTCTTTCCTGATGATTTACAGGGCTTAGTTGAATGACCTGGCTGCTATTTGAGAGCCTCTCAACATCCAACTTTGGCACAGTCTGATACATACTTAAAGCATAGTATATGTAGGATCTACACCTTCGAAGGACCCATGGAATGTTCTTCCCATAATAATGTTATGGTGAATAGCTTCTACCACCTGGAACCTAACATAAGTTCTTAAGTCTTCATCCCCAAGGTGACTGGCAATTATTCACCTTTTAGGAAGGATTGAGTTTTCCAGAGAATCTGTTATTGGTCCGATGTGGGCTCATTTGCTATCTTGTACCCTTTTTTGATAACAGGTAAAGTATTTACAGAGCTACCCATCAATCAACTTATGGAACTAGTGTTGCATATTGGGATAACTATTAAGGGATATATGGGGCTGGATACCACCCCTACAGTCTTGAGGTCAGCTATTTCAAGATTCTAAACATTAACTGTAAAATTGGAACATAAGTCTGTTCTTGACTATTTTTCAGATGCTTTTGGAGCGGTGGCCAAGATGACTTATAATTTATTTGATTGCCTCTCTTGGGCTGGTATCTTTCTTGGTTGTCTGTTTGTCTTCTTGCCCTGTCTTTCTCTTGATCTTGAAATTCTTGTACTTAGATCAAAGATTTTCTGATCAGGTTTCATGTTGTTTTTCGCTTGACACATTCATTGTTGTTATATTTGACCGGACATCCGTGGATATCACATACTTATTAGGTCTTCAGCCTTGATTATTGGAGTTTGGATCCATTATCGTTCCTTGTGAGTGCATATATTATGCCTGTCTGTATTGAGGGGGGTAAAACTTTCGAAATAGTGGAATGTGGGTGCTGATGCTTCTCTTTTTCTTTTCTCCATCTTTTCTTTCTGATTTGTGGCAGTGGCTGGTATTTTCCTCCTTTTTGGGAGCTGCAGTTCACTGGTGCTGTGTTCCTTGTTGAAACTCCTCCAGGGTGATATTACTCATCTGAGATTCGCCATTTCTGGCCAGGGTATCCACTTTGATGGGTGAGGTGGTCCCTGACGGGCCTGCGTCTGAGACATACTGCAAGCCATGACTACCACATCGGTTTGATGTGGAGACCTTAATGGCTCCTATTGACTGGTACGATTTCACCAGCTTTCATCTTTTACCTGTTTTACAGACATAACTAACTGAGATTTTCTCTCCTTCTACCTTATAAATGTTTCTGAATGATCCGCAGTAACAACTATGAATATACTGGAGGGATATTTTAACTAGGCTTGTGCAATTCCTGTCAAGTGGTGGAAAATATTGCACAGGTTGCCATTGTAAATGTACCCAAGTAATATGCCATCATAAAGGCCACATGGTTGATCCATAACCATAATTTGATGTGGTGGCATTTTACTTTTGTGACCGAGTTTCAAATTTCTCACTAAGTGGTGTGAGGAAGGATTCTGATCTCAGCTGCTCGAATGGCATTGTGGTTGACCAGGGGAAGCACATTGCTGGTTGACCTGATTCGGATTGGTTCTCCAAACCTTTTGAAAGGCTGGAGACGATTCAACTGTTAGAACTGATGTAACGGTTGGGTTTGCATGTCAGGTTGTTAGTCTGTGAGTATTCAGCGGATTTCTGTTGTGATCCCATGTTGACGTTGCTTGACCGTCTGCGACAGGACTCGCTATCTCACTCAGGTCGGCATACAGTTTATCTGGCGGCCTTCATCGATGGTGATGACCGAATGTGGTGAGGGGAGATTTGGTGAGTATTTGCGCCTTTTGACGTGTGTCGTGGTGGTCTGTCGGTGCCGTCTACCTGATCATGGACTCCTGGTCGAGCGCTTGGTGTGGGAAGGTTTTGGCATAGAAGTCAATTGCTGAGTGGTTCACCCCGAAGCGTTTTCCAGCATAACCTGAGGATGCCAGACCGGACACGTTTAGCATATTTCTTGCTTGCTCCACCTGGTTGGCCTCGGTGAGTCGAGTAAACTCGTGTTCTCCCCAAAGGGGAGGGGTTCTTGTTGATAAGTTCCCTGGTCCAACTGACCAGTCTGGTCTCGGCTTTTGTGTGGTAATGATGAACGTGGGCATGAAACCGACTTCCGGTCGTTGCTGACCTGGTAGTTTGAGGAGGGCTTGCGTGGATGAGACCTCTCTGGCTTCTATGGTCAGTCTGTCACATGCATACTCGGTTGATGCTCCTGGTTCTCTTCACTCAATTGTGCACTGACTCTTCTAGGCAAATTGTTGGTAAATATGTGTACTGTGGTGCATGCACGAGCCGTGTGGTAATGGACTTGGCCTGATCTGGTACCTACAACACGGTTGAATACTGGGGCAACCAGGAACAGCTTCGTGAGGTGTCAGTATTTACAAGGTAATCTGTATTTAGAGAGAGAGAATGTGGTTATTGTTTGTTGAATGACTTACACATTGGGCTCAGCCTGCTTTTTTATACTGAACTTGCATGGCATGGCTTCTTAAACGTGACAATGGTTTGAGATACCAGGGTAGTGTCACTCACCCACTTTTGACTAGTGGGTTGGTAGCTTTGATCCTTTTAGCCATGGTATTTTCCCTTGATAAGGAGTTGGACAAATAGCACGAATTGGCTATTGGACTTAGTTAGCATTGGGCCTGTGGATAGGGCTGTGGCATGGGTAACAGGGTGGTAAACTTGTTGAAAAGAAAAACATTTTGTCAATTGTATAATACCACTCAGTGCAGCTCGAATAAATTCTGCTTCATCATCAGTTTCCGTAAATATCAATCAATGTTTAACCTCTTCTGCAACTTCTCACTCAAACTTATACATTTACTAGCCAAATCCAGAGCAGCTTAGTTATAGCATTTATTCAAGAGAAGCAGATAAATTCCATCACTCTGCTTTAGGAGGGTATAGATCATAATAGGGTTGGGATAATTGACATATCTATCGAAGTGTTCACCAATAATATGTCCAATGGAAGAAAAAAAGTTAGAATACATAACTTAGTTTTGACACATATTAATAATGTGAACATATAAACGATTGGATTTATTGCGTTATGATTACACTTCCCTTGCTTAGGTAAGCAAATATGAGACCAGGAAGTTTTCGTTCTTTGTTGAGCGGTAGTATCGTGTAGGATTACAACTTGTGGTTAAATGGTGAAATATGTTTGTTTCTCTGGTATTGCATCCTATGCCTACAAGTTGTTATTGTACGTGATGCATCTACTTCATCATATGCTAAAAAGTCTAGTTTTCATGATGTAAAAAAGCATAATAAGAGGTTGATTTCATTTTGTCGTGATGAGTTAGTGACTGAGCTAGCTTTGCGTATTCCTATGGTTTCAGCTGAAATATTTAACAAAGCTCTATTAGGAAGGACATTGTATACTTCAAAGTTAGACATTCGTGAATTTAATGCTCACTTGAGGGAGTGTTTAGGTATAAATATCATGTGACTATTAGATAAGGTTTTGGAGAATCAAATAATGATTTTATCTTATTTTTAGATATAGTTTGTTAGAATTTATCAATTGATATTGTTGGTTAAGTTTATGTATAATTTTGTGGTATTTATATGGTTGGAATTAATGAAAAAGGTCGGTCGTTTATTTCAATATTATTGGATTAACTTATGTTAAGTTTAGAAACAATTAATCAGTATTAAGGCTTTTTGAATTAATTTAATCTCATTTATATTTTGTTTTCATAGCTTAACCACAGTTAAGAATTCTTTAGATTATACAATACAATAGTTTTTTTTTAAAACAGGGAGACTTTTCATAAATGAAAGTAACGACCTCTACAATAGGATATAAATACATATCAAATATCAAATTAAATTCAACTTTGACAAAACTAGATCGTATAAAAAATTGCTGTGTATATGTCGCTCTCTTCACTGTTTTTCTTCCTAACTTTTTAGGAGGGGTTCTATCGATATGATAGTTTTGGTAGAATCTGATTTGATTCTTTTGAATGTTGTGGAAGAACAAACGTGACACGCTATTTCACATAATTCTTTTTCCAGAGAAAATAATATAGCAAACATGTCTCAGCAAAGGAACTGATGAATCCGACAAACGAAATAGTATGTTCACAAGAAGAAAAATCTCACTAAGAATAATAAGGGCTTTATATATTTAAGAATATTATTTGGTGAGTCCATTATATCTATATTTGTTCCGAATATTAATTGTATAGGGTTAATTGTTACTCCAAGAAACTATTTCCCTATGTGGGTGTTGTGTGTGTGTGTGTGTTTATATATATATATATATGTATAATATTATAATATTAATATTAATATTAATATTTGGATCAATGAGAAGATCTCTAAATGAGAAGTATGAGAGCAATCTGATGGTTGGGATTTGAATGAGGGTAAGATTTATTTACCAAAAGTAAATAATGATAATTTATACATGAATGTGCTATTTTATACATAAATGTGATTTCATAAAAATGCATATTCATGGAAAATTCGTGAAACTATAAAGTTATTGCACATCTAGCGTCCATCTTAAAAATCAAGGGGCAATGTTCTCAACTCTTTTGGTATTATCATTGGAATTTACCTTATATTATATATTATAATTATATAATTATTTTATTATATTATATTATGTATATATATATGTATATTTATATATATATTATGGTTATATATTATATTTATTTGTATGTTGTTGTATGTATGTATTATTATGTTGTTGTATGTAGTATGTTTGTGTATTATAATTAATACTTGTATGTATTATGATGTAGTATGTTTTTATGTATGTATTTTATATAAATGTATATATATATATACATACATATATAATGTATATTTATTATATATAACCTTATATATGATAGTATATATAATATATTATTATCTATTATTATATATATTATGTATGTATGATATATATTAATATATTATATATTTTATTATTATTATATATTATATATATATATATATTTGTATTATGGTATATTATATATATAGTGAGTAGTTGTTGTATGTTATATAATGTTGTAGTATGTATTATGTATGTATTATTAGTTGTATTCCCCCATCATTAATGAGACCACTTATCCAATTTTACTCTCTTCTCCTTTATGTCATAAGTTATAGCAGAACCTAGCTACACCTTAGGGATGACGAAATTATAATATTGAATGAATACAAGGTGTATAGCTTTTTTAATTAATAATGATTTATTGGTTGAAATATGATTGAAGATTCTTTCTCTTTACGATATTTAAAATTATATGAATTGTTAATATATTTTTATTAATCTTTGCCAATTTGTCGATCATTGAGTTCTTAGTGATATTCTCTGAACGCTATTAGTGCACAACATAGTAAATGATACTTCTTCTTTTAGGCTCCATACTGCTAATTCGGTCTGAACTATTTATTTCAATTTACAACTCTCATATTTCTGTTTGATTGAATAAGTATGATTTGTTTTTATATAAGTATCATAATTGAGTCGATGATTTAATTATAGGATAATTTATTCTGATGTGTGTAAAATGTTTTGGTTTGTTTGATTTGAAAGTGTTAGATTTTTTATTTTCTTGTGTGGAAGTTTGATCATATTTGAAAATTGGATAAGTATCTACAATATCTATCTCCTTAATTTCACGATAAATATATCTATAGTTTGTTAATAAGATATATTATATTTGTTATAAGTTTGTTATAATATTAGTTATTTTTATAATATTATATATTATATAATATAATTATAATATAGAAGAGAGGAGAGAGAGAAGGAGAGAGGATCAATTGAAAACACATAGGGGTAATACAGTATAAGGGATAGCAAGACTTTTTAGCTATGTTGATGATAGTAATGCGTACCCCTGTAGCTTCAATGTACCAGATTGAAATACAGTTATAATAGATTATGTGGACTGTCTCTCGAAATCCTACGGTCAAGAATACAAGTTGTTAGTTTTCACTAAGGTTGTGATTCTGACTTTTCATATATATATTATATATAGTATATACAATACCAAGAGTTTATGAAGTCAATTCTATACATTTATACTTATTTATAGGACTTGAATGGATTAACTATATTTAAAATTTGAATCTTTTATGGAATTTATATTTTATTTGATGTTGAATATTTATATTATGTTACTGTATGATCAAATAGTATTTATTTAGATGATTGAATATAATCATAATTGTTTGTTAATGAATGATATTTATTAGATTTGCTTGTAATGAAATATATCTATAAGAATAATTGTGATTCCTATAATGAGTGATAGGGAAGAGTGCAGCAAGAATTTGCAGTCAATTTTATAATTGCTTCATAGTATTCGACAATTTGAATAGAAGCTTACATAGTTTTATCATGTTTATTAGTTGTTAGTTTATTTTGCTTATGTACGCAACTTTACATGACTTTAATTGAGTAAAAATATATTAAGCATTCTTTTATCTTATATGTATAATGACATAACTTATAATATATGATTTAGTAGTATTGATGTGTTGGTTGAATTCAATTATAACATATAATACTTGATTTGATAATTTATTGAATTTATATTACGTTGATTTGGAATTATACTGAACATGAATTTCATTAATGTTATATTTTATCGATAGTTTGAGAATAACACTATTAAATGATGTGAAAGAGTTATTTGATGAAATTATTGACATGAGAATGTCTACTAGAGTACATGGCATACGATCAATCCCTATAAAATGCGTAAACTAATTTAAGTTGAGTATGACTATTAACTTGCAAGCTATTTTTCCATATGCCATAACTTAGTACCAATGTTATATTATTACTACCCTTATAAGTTAATACTATTACGAATAATATTGTCATGATGATGATTGATGTACGATTTAAGTTAATTGCATATATGATAATATGTCTCAATGCGATTGCATTTTTGGAATGATTGATATGTTATTTAAGCATTAAATAATTGAACATATGGACTTGAAGTTTGCATGATATTAATTAGTTACAAAGGTTTTACATTTGGACTTTCTTGAAACTTTACTTAGTGCCATGTTCATATATTATTGGTAGCTTAGAAGCCTCAATGTGTTGATGAGAATGTGATTTAATATAATTATATATATAAGGCATTATGTACCCAGTACCTATATGATAAGGATGAATAATTGGAATAATGTATGAATTGTATATTGAATCCTTAGATTTAAGTCCTGAAATACCGTAAATTTTTAAGACGGGTCAGAAAATCCTCAACATATATATAAAGTCTCATACATGACACATAGTTTTTGAAGTAGATAATCCACCATTTACAGAAATATTGTGTTCCTAAATATATGCACAACAATGGTGTCATGTGAAATTGCAAAGAATTTGTGGAGTTTATATATTGTCTTTTGGGTGGATATTCAAGATACCAAGCTTTTACTAAGATGAATAACTAGATATATACTCATTCCCAGAAGTGAATGAAAAATTACATAATTTGACGAGTTATAAGCATGTTTGCTTGGTGTTATTGTGATTATATTTTAAATCATGGAAAAGCTTATAAGAATTGCAAAGATTAGTGCATATTATCTTTGCGTGAGATATTTAATTAATGAGTTGATGAGATTGAACATGACATTGAAAACGACTCAATTGATAAATTGTTATTTTTATGCTCATACGTATAAGATATTCTAATTGATAATGAATGAAAGAGGAACACTTTACTTGATACATGCATTACTAAAAGAATTTAGGACTTAAAAGGTGCAAGTGATTAAATTAAAAGAATGTTGGACAAATTTTATACCCCCATATGCAAGGATTAGGGGGAGACTATTTATTCCATTATTTTATGTAATCCTTGCACATGAATAATAAGTTGTATTGATGGTCAGTTGGATAGATACAATAAGTATGACATTTGATTTATAAAGATGTGGCCACATAATTGTCAGTTATTAAGAATGAACCATCTTGAAGATGGACGTGAATAGCTGTCATTGTCAATTAAATATGTTGATTTCAAATGCTTCGATCAAAATTTATGTCCTAGAAGGACAAGATCAATTGCTAATGAAATAACGCGCCTGAAGTGTGATAAATTAATATCTTATAACGATAAGAATCCTCAAAAGGGGAAGGGATCGAAGCAACTATATGACAATGACAAAGAAATTCAAGAAAGTGATACATTTTGATGAATCTCCTGAAGAGATCGATTCTAGTGCATTAAAGTGTCACTCCTCTACCGCTGGCCACCCCGCCACTTCCCCTCATGTCCTCACTCCCACAGTCTCCACCACCTCACTCCCTCCCCAACTCAAGGTTCCTGAACCATCATCGGGTTCAGGCACCACCACCACCTCCCAGTTCTTCGCAACAGCAGTTGAGTCCGTCTCCAAACGGCTCGGGATCTCCATCTCCAGCTGTCCAGCAGCTAACCCCATCTCTAGTGTGGACGACGGAGGCTCCCCTTCCACCATCATCCTCTCTGACCCCAACGGATCGGAGAATCAATCTGCTCAATCTCTTTCCAACGTTCCCCACCCCATTTCTATGGTCGGCGTTGGCAATGACATCACTTCCCGGGGACGCTTTAGAGTCAATCAAAAGGAATCTTCGTCAGCTCATGACAATTCAACACCTTCCACATCCAGCAGAACCAAGATTCGAAGGAGTCCCAACAACCCTGTTCCGACCGCGGCATTAACCCTCACCAAGCTTCAATCTGACATTGGTAAGTCAAGCACTATACTTTGCTCGTCCACCCTCTCTGATCGGGGTCTTCTCATTTTCGAATAGAGTGGTGGGAGTACATCTACGCTTAAATTACCACATGATACCAAGGCTATTGTTCGAAATTCTATCTCAAGTGACGCCAATTCAACTGGAGGACGTTTGGAACCGGAGACCTCAAAACCAATGAAAGGATTGGGGCCAGTGGGTGAGCCAGCCAACTCCGGCGAGTTTCCTGTTGCTTGATACGGCGAGGTTCCCCTTTCATTCCTACAGCCACATGAAGATTATAATATGGAATATAAGAGGTTCGGGCAATTGTGAATATCGTTGGTTTTAGAACCAGCTGATTTAGGATACTTGTTTCTCTAGACAAGTTAATACTTATTGTGTATGTATTGTAACTAACTTGCTTGTTACAGGGAACAGCTGAATACATACAAAGTTCATATACTGGTCCCGAACCAGTAAGAGTTGTTTCCTTGACTGTTATACTGAAAAACAGTCATATACCTTTTGTTGCACTTTAACCATGTTACTTGTGCAGTAATAGGATGATTCCAAGACTTGAAGTATGAAGCCTTTCGAAGACATTCGAAGAAAGAAGTGTGCTCAAAATTGAAGTATTTAAAGGAAGAATTCAAAGTCTTGAAGATTACATGAAGAATGAATGAAATACTTTTAAATAGTTTAAATCTAAGAATTCATGTAATATGCTCTGTAGTGTGACTTAATTGTTATGGTTTAAATGCTTATATGTGTTTTGAGTTATGGTATGAATTCTGGTACAAGAWTMGAACAHAATTCATAACATACTCAATTAGGGAACCAGGCTGGGGAACCAGCTGTGTCCCTGAGTGGAATTATGGCTGCGGTTTCGAAAAAGAGTTTTCTAAAATATTTTTGTAAAAGATATATTTTGAAAATAAAGTTTGCAGCTGGAAATATAGATGAGAATATGATTGTTGCCTTAAAACCTAGGAGTATATATCTTGTTCGATTATTTCCTTAAAAGGTTAAATCGAACAAGATAAATACTTTCCATAAATCTCATTTTGCCTTGCTCGGCAAGTAGAGATTTAAGGGAACTAGGGTTTAGGTTAACAAACATATAAATACTCATCTATACTTCTAAATTCTAGACATCTCTCCACGGATCAAAAAGAGTTTAATATTTTGAGAGAAAAACACAAAAGCGCAAGAACTTTACTTTGAGTCATACACAAGAGCATTAGTCGAGCTTCATTATTTCTCTTATTTAGCTTGTTAAGAAGTAAATCAAAAGGAGAGAAAATGTTGTCATTGTAAAGGCATTCAACAGATGGGTTGAAGGCCTGGTGAGTGTTTGTGAGTTCAAACACAAATTGGACTTACGAGTGTGAGTCGAGTGCACATTCAGAGTTGAGTGTGGGGTGTGCTGGTTCCCGGAGTAGGAAAACAGCAGAGCGAGTGTGTTCTTTGTTTTTCGGAGTAAATTAATAAAAGAACATATGGTAGGAGGACGTAGCCCAGAGTTGGGTGAACCTCGTTAAATCTTGTGTGTTCTTTATGCTGTTAACTTATCATTTTTCCCTGCTTAACAAGGAACCAGCCCAACTGGTTCCTCATACTAAGTCCGAAAAGAAAGAAAAATTAGTAATAGATAATTATACTCAATTCACCCCCCCCCCTCTTGAGTATTACATAACCTTCACTCTCCTTTGTGATTTTGGTTATCCTTGGTCTGGAATTATGGAAAATCAAATAGCTTATAAGTATAGAATGCTTCTTTGGAATGCTTCTCACTCAATCCTCCGGTGGCTATGATTCTCTCCTCTAAATCCTCATTTTTCTCCTATTTGTACTCGATGTCATGATTTTCAAGAGGATCATATTCACCTTTTTAGGGATTGTATACTTCTTTAAGAACTTTGTTGTCCATTTTTAACTTCAAATTGGCCCCAAGTTGATTGTAATCTTTTTTTCTCTTATTTCTGGTCCCTTGGATTAAGTTTAACTTGGTTTAGGTCAATCGTGGTGTGAGATTTTTGCTGCTGCTTGTTGGATATTTGACTGCTAGACAAAACGGTCTTTAACACATTGTTCTTCACCCTAATTATTCTCCTGAACAGGTTCCTCAATGATTGGCTTCTTACTAATTCAATTTTGCAGGGGTAAGGATGTGTGACTCGTCTCATGGAAATCGACAAACTCATTGGTCCCCCTGCTCCTGAGGGTTAAATTGAATGTCGATGCTAGTTGTGCATGACCCAAAGCTTCGGAGGTTGAGATACTTCGAGGTCCGGATGGAGTTGGATCATTGACTTTGCTATTAAGCTAGAGGCTCGTGATGCTTGCCAATGCAGAGTTGCGTACTGCCTTTTTGGATTGGAATTTATGGCTGTCCTCGGCTACGATAGCTATGATTTAGAGATGGACCGCTTCTGAATTGGTTCGCCTTCATAATATGGGTCCCCTCCTTTTCACGCGGCTCAATTGCTTGATGATTCGAGATGATATTGACCACTAAATTCCTCAGGGCTATGCAGTTGGCTCATGAATTGGCTAGCTATGGGAATGCTATGGGGAGCTGCTAAGACTTCTTCAAGGACCTCCTCCCTTTCTCGAAACTACCTCATGACAGAATAATGTGGTGCTCCGATTGCTACCTGATTGCTTGTCAATTTGTTCTGTATAAGCTGGCTTGGATTTGTCCTTGATTGGTGTCTTGAATATTTGTTGACTCTGTTGTATTCGTTTCTTTTGTTTTGGGTTACTGCGTTCCTCTTCTGGTGTGGTTGTTTAACCTCCAGATGGGGCATGCTTTGTTTGCTACTGTTGTTTGTTCCCTGACCTTCCCTCCTTGTTGTGTTTTCCAAGGATGGTTTATTAATGTGATGTCCCTTTTCTATAAAAAAAAAAATTATATAAAGTACTAGAGAGTACCAAAGATATGTCCAACAAAAATAGCATGTGTCAAGACAATAATGCTACTCCAGCAAAGTATGAGTTATTATTTAGATCAACTATTAGTGATTGTCTTGCCATCATAGACACAACACAATATTAGTTGTTATATACATCACATCATATTCATGGCCATGCATGAAGTATGCCTAAGTAAGTGATCACCAATATTAGAAAGTTGACAATTTAACTAACCATCGAAATCCAAAGAAAATGTGATTGGATGTGATGCATTGTAAAGTAGGACCCTCCGGTTTAAATAAATTAACATTTCTGGAAACATGAAGTTTCATTTAATATGAAAAAAATGATGTGCTGACGCTCTCTCATGTTAAATATATGAATGAATTGAATGGCAAGACATAACATTYAGATTGAGCTATATTTGAATTGTGATTTTAATAGRTTATTTTGAAGAAATTCAAGAGATTGTATCTGTATGGGCATATGTAATAGGTGGCCAGAAGTTCACCACGATAGCCTATATGTTGTTCAGTATTAGGTGACCAGAAGCTCACCAAAACTACTGTAGAAATTTTGGAGTTTAAAGTATCTCAGTAAATAAAGTATTTGATGATCCTGAACCAGTGGAATTACATACAAGTGACTTGTATTCAGCATATAACAATCTCTTGATTATTGGGGCTATTATCAGTCAGCACAAGAATAAAGAAAAATTATAAACAACTGCACAATATACTCTCCCCATGTATAATATTCTCCAGAAGAGAAAAATTTTATTGAACATGATCCTTCCATCAAAATGAATTATATGGCAAATTAATATACTAAGTTGGTCAAGAATTTTGATGATGCCCCTACATATGAGATATTTTACCAACTTAGGGGGAGAATTGGAGTAAGTTGGAAAAAATTAATTAAACAAATGATCCCTATATATAATGGTAATTTAGAATGATTTCGAGCCAACTTTCGTCCATATGTTATCAAGATATGTTGCACATGTGTGATTTGATTTGTATACAGTTATGACCTTTCTAGAAGCATAGAGAGATACATTTTGGTCATATCATACGTATACATTAAGATAAAATCTTGCCAATTGTGAAATACAACACTTGAAGTGTAGATTGTATGATTGGTTCCAATAAAAAAAATACATGATACATGGCAAGATAGTGCAGTTGACACTATAAATGTGAAATAATTATAATATATTAATATCATTGTGTATGAAACCTTCCGGAAGTAGTACATACAGATATCTGAATTATCTACAATAGATGGCCTATGATATGAGAAATGTTATAATTAAACCAATGAGACATGTTATCAGATATCATTGTGAAATAGCTTACTAAATGTACTTTGAAGAATTTTAATGCCGGCATATGATGGAACCGATAAATATGATGCATATGCAAAAGCAGTGGACTTGTGAATACGGGATCGGAAATAAATGTCCACTTTTCATGTCGACATATTGATGATGATCAAAGTTTATCATGGACCGGAAGTCCAACGAAATATAAATGATGATGATAAATGTTTTTCATGGACTAGAAGTCCATCAGTCCATCGGAAAAAGGATTATAAGAATCTACACTGTACAGTGTCATGTCCTACGAGTCATTTTTTCAAGTCTTAAGTTTATGTGTACATGTGAGTCATAAGTAAAATATTATTTATTGCATGTTTAAGAAGTCATTAGATGCATCTTTCTTTATGCATGTTTTCTTCAATTGCATCATTCATATATGTCATGAATTCCATATCTCTGCATGCATTAGTTCTATACAATAATTGTGTGGTATGTGTGAATGTTTGTAATATGACGAGTTTATAACTATGATGAGATAATGTTTTACAAGAAGAATTTTATATTCCGATGGGTTTATAATCGCGATGAAATTTATATGATGACAATTTATTAGTATGTTATAAGTCATGCTCGAAAAGTTCCTAATGAACTTATATACGATTTATTCAAAGATCTAGCCCATTTCGTTTCATATATTGAATATTGCAATGTTGGGCATTATGTGTTCATCAAACTCTTGAAGAGAATTGATACTAACTTATTGACAACATAACCAGAAGTTTGAGTATTCAGTGATGATTTTTGCTTGTGGTCCAGAAGAACCATGAGCGATGCATATGATTAGCTACAAGTTGAACAATGTATTATTGATGTAATATGGTTGCAATGCATAAATTATGATCAATATTTGATCGTCAAATTATTTTATATGTCCTCCAAAAGAGGCATGGCATAAGTTTAATTATAAGCAATTTGAAAACAAAATGTCATTAAGATATCAATCACATGCACTACATATTTTATGAATATAGTGAAATAAAAGAGACAGCTATATGTTCACACCAAGCTTTGAAGACTCAGGTTTATACGAGAGGATCAACCATGAAAAGGATATTTTTTACTACAAGTGTGAAGTCGATCAGCAACATTAGATTCGCTACTTTGGAAGATCTCAAGCTATGCACTAATCAGGGGAGAAAATACGCGCTGCAGAAGGCAGCATTCGAAAGCGTATTACGAAGGTGTTGTACTCTTTTTCTTCACTAGGTTTTTGTCCCACAGGTTTTCACTCTTCGACAATGGACATTCAGGGGAGTGTTATATAATATTAAATATAATTTTATGGCGAATGTCCATTATATCCTTTAGTAATGTTCCGGAATATTCTAGATTGTATTAGGTTAATCGTTCTCAAGAAACCCTATCTCCTCATGTGTGTATGTATATATATATGTATGTATTCCCCCATCATCTTAATGAGACACACGATTATTCTCTCCATATTTTCTCTCTTTCTCCTTTATTCATAACAACGGCCTTATTATGAACAATAAAACAGAAAAAAATTACATAACGAAAATGATACGGGCTTACCATCAACCTTTAAAGACAGTTGAAAAGAAGAGTTCTTTTAGAGAAAAGTGGCTAGGTTTTTTTTTTTTTAAGAAGAAGAGTTTATTTGGATTCTTTAATTAAGAGTAAAAATAAAAATGTTTAATATTCAAAGCTTTATTGAATTGATAAATTAAAATGGATAAAATGCATTAAGATGAATAGATGATGGTGAGTTTGGTGACTGTCAATTAAAGCGAGGCATAAACTCCAATACAAGCAAATACATCGTTGTTAATTGGCTTTATTACTTCTTTCTTTCTTTCTTTCTTTCTTTCTTTCTTTCTTCTTTTCTTCTCCTTCTTTTTTCTTTTTTTGTTTTTCCTGTTTTCTTTTCTTTTCTTTTTTTCTTTCTTTTTTATATATCTTTTTTCATCTTTTTCCTTTTATTTATTATAATAGGATAATAGTTGGCTCTAGTACTTTGATAGTTGGATACTTGGTTCTCTCAATTACGCAACAATTCTTTCTACAATACATATGAATATTATGATTTGGCATATATTTAGATGTCTTACAGATTTTTATTTGGCTAGAGTCGTACCTTGTTAAAGTTTTTAAAAATAGACAGGTACAAACCTTCTAAACTGTACTTCAATTTCATTTACAGCTCCTTAAATAATACTCCTCCGTTTTTTATTAGATGTTCCATTTTTTTTGGGCCGTTTTCAAATAGATGTTTCAAACCAATCTAAAAATTAATTTTTTTACCTCTTTACCTACTTTATTTACTCTAACATTAATGAATTACTCATTTCTAAATTCAACTTTCATTATTTTTACCCAATCTATTCACCCAAAATTACTATTTCCCATAAATTTCATTCACAATTTACTCTTTTACCTAACTAATTCAACTTTTACCCAACTTACTCAATTATTTTATTCAACTCAATCAACTCTTAAAACCGTTCCAAAATTGTGATGACATCTAAAAAAACGGGATGGAGTATATTAAGAATTCTTTCTCTGTTTTTGTTAAATTAAACGACATCACTTTTAAAAAATCAAATCAAATTTTTGCGTCTATTTTTATTAATAGTTTTTCTTTATTTCTCATCAATTACTTTAGACCCTTTTTATTTTGTATCCATCTCCCTTCTAATTAGAGCTAACTAGCACTATAAGCACGCGATGCGTGCGGTCATTTTAAAAAATTATATTAAAACTAATTTACAATGAGAAATAAAACTTATGCACAGAGAGTATTATATTTCCAAATTTTTTGATGTAATTTTCCTTTTTATTAAATTTATAGACAAAGAGTATTAATCATATGGTGTGGTTTTAATCAACATGTACTTACACTAATATACAAATAGTTATATAATATATCATTGAGGAATTAATGTATGTTCGAATAAGATTTTTAGATTATTTAATTCAATATTTTTTCAAAATAATTTTAATAATTAATGATTCATGGGAATAATTTAGTCGTAAATTAAAGTAATTAATAAATTTTTATCGAATTTAATAATCATACTAATTAATTAAATTTTTCATTTTCTTTATTTATGGAATAAATTAGTCAATGTAATTAAGTTTTTATTAATTGATATACCTTTTTATATTGCTTAATTAATATAAATTACAAAAAATAAAGAGATTTCATATTTTTAAGTAAGGGCATTAAGACTTTTATCCATTAAGGGTAATCAGGATCTTGTAAGAGGGGGGACACCATCTTCCTCCCCCCTTCCCTTATATAATAGAGATTAAAAATGGAGAAAGTAAAAAAAATAAAATTAGAGCTAGTACAAAACATAAAATGTATTCCAAGAATCAATAACCTAGATCTAAAAAGTAAGGGGAGTGAAATCTTGATGTATGTTTCTTGAACGATCACCGGAAATTACGCCGGAAACACGCCAAAGATGTGCGTCAAATTCCCTGAGGAGAGAGAAAAAAGTAGTCAGAGGGTCCATGGGTGTGTACCCTGGGGACCACCTCCGATGCTTAAGTCAACCAAGGGAGGAGAGAGAAAGAAGTAAGAGAGAGAGAGTTTTTTAGAGAGAAAGTGTGTACTGGTGTAAATCTCATAAAATCGTCCCTTCATCATGTGGTCCTCAGTCCTATTTATAGGCAACGTGAGGGCATGACCGTAATTTGGCCAATAGTTAGAAGAATCTGGAAGATCTTCTAACTGAATTCAGTTAGACTGCTTCTTCAAGAAGCTACTTCATTCCTATTGACTGGTCAACTCAATCAATAATGGCCTTTTCGCAATTACCGATTGGGCTTGGCCCAGTTTATGGTGGGCCGGAACAAAATGAGTTAAAGTGCAACAATCACTTCTTCTTTTTAAGGGAAGATAAATTGAAAAGTACTTCAATCTATAATGCTTTAGTTTAATTTTCCCCATATAAGATGATGGTGAGTTGGTGACCATCGTATCAAAGCGAAACTTGTAATTATTTTTGGCTTTATTATTTTGTTGCACATAATATGAAAACTTTTCTAAATGGAAATTATTGGACATAATTTTATTTTATTTTTGAGTTAATGTGGCATAAATTAAAGAGCACTAAGGAAGAGAAATATGTGTCATAAGTTATATTACAGACTAAATTGTTTTAGAATGATTACCAGCAAGCAGATCCTGTGCTTGCTCTGATCTGTTGTTCTATGATTAAAAAAATGTCATCAAAGGATAAATTATCAAGATTACAATCCAAAATACAATTCATATCTCTAATGGGAGCCGTTGCCCGTTGGAATGGATAAAAAGTCTCCAGCCTAGAGTGGTTCCCTGCATGTATGTGCAATATTAGTGTATCTGTCTTTTATTTTTGTATTTCCCTTAGTGTTTACCACAACTACAAGAGAATAATCAGAATAGATTAAGCAGTCATAGCATGCCAATTCTCTTGTTTTAGCCATAGTAATGCCTAGTAGATTGCCTTGAATTCTGCATAATACCAAAACCTACCAAGCATGTTGTGGGGTTGAAAAGCAGCATCAATGAAGATTATTAGGCGGTTTTTTTTGTAAGGAGTCATTTGTGACCATCCCTCTTCTCTTAAGTTGGGACTTGGTAAGGATGCACTCCCAGAWACATTGTCAGAGAAAGTGTTAGATCTTAGCATGGCAAGGTGCATGCCATTTGTAATTCCAGTCAAATCAGAGGAGTTAGTGTGGTATAGATCTTTCCAGCTGGTGCATGTGATAGACAGAGCGAGGTTGAGTCAAAGAAAGGTCCTTTAGCCATCCATCAAACTAATTGGTCCTCTAATTGTTGTTGAGGTTGTAGTTTAAGATCTAGATTTTAATGTTTGGGGGCAGGTCAAGGTGAGGTCTTGGAGGTTCCAATTTTCATTTGAGATCACACTATCTATTGTCTTATTTCTCTCCCCCTCCGAGATTGGGCCATAGATTATCTCTCTAAGCTTGCCAAAAGGTGTCCAAATGTCATATGAGAAGCTGATGTTACTGCCACTGCCCTCTACCCAACCTGAAATTTGTTCAAATTTTTTCCAGGATTTCCCCACATCTGACTAGCAAGGAGTTTAAGTTTTAAAATGTTATGTTCAAACTATCATGGTGTAAATTATTTCTTGAGTCTGTCCCCCTTATTTGCAAATTTTGGCCGGTCCCCCACTATAACAAATTAAATTAAAGTACTTCCTCCATTTTTTAAAGGATGCAATAAATGGGTATTATTTTTTAGAGATAAAAAAATCTTTATTGCATCCTTTCGAAAACAGAGGAAGTAAGTAAAATCTACAATAAGTTGTGCGGTGGTATTCCATAAAAATATGTCAGTAAAATGGAATGTATGATTTCCTTAGTTCAGTAAAACTGTCTTTCAAGTAAAAGTATTGTGTATAGTCGGTTTTTATTAACATCAATAAAAAAAGACCTAATATAAGGTAATTTTAGTTCTCTCTTTCGATTTTTTTTATGTTTTGTGCATTTATTGTTTAAACAATAAATTAGGAAAAAAAGTGTGTGAAAAGGGGAAAAGTAGAAGGAAATGTAGATAAGTGGAGAAAGTAAGGAAATGTAGGGTTATTAAAAGGAAAAAATAGATTGGAGATAGTAGTGTACCAAAATGGAATAAAACACAATACAAAAAATATTAAAAATTGGTCCTATGAGAAAATTGCACGGAAGTACGGAACATTAAAAATTGGAGGGAGTATGGTAGTAACTCTTAATCCAAAATGATTTTTATTGTACTTTGATAATATATGTATTTTGTAAAGTTTGAGTTTCATACCTTGTGATGTGATAATTGTACGGATAGTTAAATAATAAATAAAAGGGATTTTCTATGGTATACCCCTGAGGTTTTACGTTTTCCATGTTATACCCCTTCGAATTTTTTTGTCCATACTATACCCCTTAGTTTTGGTACGTTAATCCATCTTAACCCTCCGTTAATTACATGTTAATTAAACGTTTATGTGTGATTAGTTTTTGCTAACCATGGTTAACCCTTGGTATTTCCCTCCTTAACTGTTTTATTAAGTAGGGTTTGGTATTTAAAAGGTCATCTCATTCCCCCAAATTAATTTTGCGATTGCAGTTTGTAGGTGTAGACACCTAAAAATGTCTCCCCAAATGAGTAATCAATGATGAAGTATACCACGTGTCGCAATTAATTCGAACTCGAAAAAACGCAATTGAACTCGTAATGAAGCTCGAAATATGTGAAGTCAAGTCACACTCGAAATTGTGAGTCAAAGGTCAAAAACAAGGCAAAAATATTTTCTTTCGGTTTTCTCGACAAACTCAAAGGTTTTCAAACAAGTTACGCTGGCGATTCTCATGCTTTTTGTTTTTCATCATGTTCCGTCACATTTTTCTGAATCCGCCAGTATTTTTAAATTATTTTTCTGATTTTTCTATGATTTTCTATGAATTTTGCAATGTTTAAATACGCAGAATACGCAGAAAATACGTGAATAATTAGAAAATACGCGGAATGTTCTAGAATCATACTTTCTTGCGAAAGGAGGCGTCTAGAATAATCCGTAATCTTAGAAAATCGAGACGTATGGCAAAGAATTATTCCGAATCAAAATATTTCAGGATTTTTGGAAAAAATATATACGCTTTGAGGAGCGTATATACGCTGAGGAGCAGCGTATATACGCTGCCTTTGAGCGTATATACGCTGCCCCTCAGCGTATATACGCTCCTCAGCGTATACAACTTTGCAAAGACGGATGGCTCCCTATGAGAAGCGTATATACGCTGAGTATGAGCGTATATACGCTCCCCATGAGCGTATATACGCTCATCCTCAGCGTATATACGCTCCCTATTCTTCCTCCGCGCCTATAAATACGTGCCTTGCCTCATTCGAGAACACACGAGTTTTGACACGATTTTCATACGACTTCCGACTTCCAATTTCCAACTTCTAAGCATTCTCTCATTCACAAAACTCTCATTCACAAAACTCTTTCACAAATACACATAAACACGAGTCTTTTGCGTTCTTTCGATTCGTTTTGACAAGCGAAAACAAGGTTGAATTCTGAGATTACTCACCAATAACTCTCTCACTTTCTTTTAATTTGATTAATCATTATTATGAGTTTTAATGTAATTTAAACAATGTAGAAACCGACTTTGAATCGTTCCATGTAAATATGTAGGTTTTCCATAGAGTTTTCCATGTTTTCATTGTTTTGTTTTTCGTTCTTTTGATTTCATTTTATTATTTATTATCCCTTGTCAATACTAACGATTTCTTATTCTTGTATAGCGATTCAAGGCGAAAGATTCATTGCGCTCGTGTTTTATCATGAACTAACAATTGTTTTCTTTGTCTTCATGTAGCGATTCAAGGCAAAGGATTCGTTTCGTTTCGTTTCGTTTTACAAACTAACCTTTGTTTTATTTGCAGATTTAGGGTAAGATGAGTTTGTATATATATTTTGAAGTTTATACTTCATATTGTCATTGTTGTATAACTTTGTATATATTTTGCTAAACAAAGACCGGAAATTATGTGAATCACTTTAAATCAGATTAACTATGGACAACCGGTTTTTAGGCACCGTTTTAACTTGATTAATACAAAGTGGTCACAATTTCTAGGTTAGGTAGTCTCTTGTGCATAATAGAAACATACTTTCATAGTAATTTTAGGGTTAGTACGCTTCTAAGGTGCTAAAAACGTAAGTTGTGTGCATCCAATAAATCGTGTTTAATGGAATTACAATGAGACCGAGTAGAGGCCGCTACATGCGGGCGAATTGGGTTACAGATCTGATTCGTACCATGTCCCCGAACCCACGACTGGTTACTTGATTGGACGTGGGGCCATTGATTTGGCACCAACGTTTCGGGCGTCCGTGAATAACCTTTCTAGGCACGGTGGCGATTCCCCTTACTCGACAACACTACCCCAACGCACTCACGTGCGGGATCGTGGCTCAAGCCCACGCACAAGCACCTCGATGTAGTACCAAGCCGCGCGCCCGCTATACGCTGAGGGCGCGGCCCACGTCCTACAATTTGGCGACTTCACTGGGGATAATCACCGTTAGGTGAAGTGGACAGACTTGAAAAGTCTCGTAATTCCATCATCACGTTTATTGGATTTTGCATTTTGCATGTGACCTTTCGAATAAGGTCGCGCCTTAGGCTCCTTGGTCTCATATGGGCATGTTCTATGCTCGAGACTACCATAAGGGGGGATACTACCTTGGTTGCATGTGGTTAATTGATCGCATGGCTAAGGCAAGTCCTATCCCGCCCATGCCGTGTGTGCACGTGTTACTGATGCGTGTGCATAAGGGGTATCTTGGCCATACATCGCTAATTGCAAGTGGTGAAAACTGGACCAAGCTCTGCCCTTAGGCGTGGTACACTCTCTGACTTAACTTAGACCGACCATAGTTGACTTGTCATCACGTGTCTTGTATATATGTGCATGTATGGGTCCTAGCCATTGTACAGTTCTAGACCTTAACACAACACTTTCATATAGTCCATGGTCATCTTTTAGTTCACATCATACATTTCATAGCCCATAGTGACTTTAGTTGACTTTTGCCTTAGTCTGTGACCGTAGTCGACACAGACTTTGACCCTAGGTCTTGACCCTTGACCATTAAAGTCCTCATAGACTCTGACCTTAGGTCTTGACACTTGACTACTAGGGTAGGCACAGACTTTGACCTTAGACGTTGACTTTAGACTCACATTAGGATTGACCTTGCATTCAGCCAACACAGGCTCGACATCTAGGCGTGACCCTAACTACTTAGGACATGTGCATACATCCTCACGTCATTTGGTGCCCTTTCAAAAAAAAAAAAAAAAAAAAAAAAAAAAAAAAAAAAAATAAAAAAAAAAAAAAATCAAAAAAAAAAATCAAAAAAAATTCAAAAAAACGAAAGGGCACCTTGCATTCATACATTCATTCTAGGAAAGATGACCATGGAATTAGGACATGCATTTGCATCTGCATTCATGTATTCAATAATGACCAAGGAAGTTCACTAAGGGTTTATTTCTTTTTGAAACAGGGGTGAATTCGTCTCCAAGCCCTTGCTCGACCCAAAGAGTTTGAGCCCTCAGCCCAATCCAAACCTAACCTTCCTCCAACCTTCATTACCCATCAGCCCTAACACCACAAAATGGCCTCCCAACAAGAAAAGCTCCAAAAGCTTGCCGAGCAAGTTCAACAGCTTGAAGCTAAGATCAAGGAGTTGACCTCGAGCACTTCCTTGGACAAGCTGTTTGAAAAGGCAATCAAAAAAGCCACCGACCCCACCTTCTACCAAGACCAACCTCCTCTTGACCCAAACCTTGCAACCAAACTGCCAAAGGATTTCTCAGCCGAAGACATACCCAAGTTCAAGCCGACTGATGACCCTCGATTCCATAAAGGGATTTAAGACCACCATGGCACTTAAAGGGATTGACTCTGCTTGTTTCCAATGGTCTTTCCCCTTTCCTTGGAACCGATATGTCAGAAGTGGTTCTTTCCACTTCCTGAGAAAGAATAGCTACTTGGGAAGACATCATCCACGCATTCATGGCAAGATACAAGGGTAACATTCAGACCCAAACATCCTTCCGAGAGCTTGAAATCCTTAAGCAGGGAGAGAACGAGGGGTTCACTACCTATCTGACTAGATGGAGAGGAGTTGCTTCCACCTTAGTCTCCGCTCCTACTGAAGAAGAGATGGTCAAGACCTTCATTTCTGGCCTCCAGCCAGAATACAAAGATCATCTCAAGTATCGAGGCCTTACCACATTCGCAAAGGTCTACGACATTGGAGTGGACATAGAGGACGACCTTCTTCAATTCACCTGAGTCAGTTGGAGTCTTAGCTTTAGGGTCGAGTTGGAGAGTCCCTTTCCCTAGACTATGTATCTTTCTTTTTTCCATTTCGAGTCTATGTCATTAGGTTTAGGATCAAATTCTGCAATTAGCCTCTATGTAATAAATTCTTTTGTTTTTAATAAAAGTTTTCTTTTTCTCATTTTCTTTAGCCTCCATATAGTTTGTGCTTCTAACTTTAATGGAATCAAATTAATGATCGACCTCATAATTCAATGGACATTGCCAAGAGAGGCCTTCTTTCATAGCTCCACAAAACAACCTCTTCCCTCCATTCCCTTCATCATATCAAAATCCCTTGCAACCCTTGAGCCATAAACACTATCATTCAGCCTATCATTCTTTCATCACCCACATCGACCTAACCCTTTGGACCAAACGGTGCGTAGGAAAAG